>CAMOHE010038422.1:0-29579 GCA_946598075.1 Artocarpus hirsutus | reverse complement strand
TTTTTTCAACACCATATATAATCATATAATCATACAAAAATATTATACAATAAAAGTTCAATCAAATTTACTGTAATAACAAATTAAATACCTAGCAATCATAAAATCTCTATAACTCATAAAACACTCATCAAATCATTACCATATTTTACAGCCCTTTACTTAACATATATTTATACATATCCATCAAATTTCGTGCAAAACAACATTCATTTACATTAAAATAACACCCACACAAATGTGTACAAAAATAGTCAGCAATAATTCACAGAGAATGGTGGTGAGAAGAAAATTTATAACTTAATATAGGAAAATCAAAATAATGTGAGACTTGGGGAAAATCACATAACACATGAATGAACAACATACTAAAAATTCAGAGCAAAATGACATTCTTAGATGGAGATATAAAAGTCGGTTTGAAGAGGAAAAATTTTCAGAAATGCTTAAAAATAAACTCATACCTTAAAACAATTTCTTCTTCAAGCTCCTTGATTTTTCTCCAAAGAGATTTCAATATTAATAATAATAATAACAGGGGAAAAAATTTTAAGAGGATGAATAAGAAGAGAGAATGAGAGAGAAAAATCGAGAGAGAGAGAAAGAGAGTGTGAGAGAGAGAGGGTTTGTGATGGAGAGAAAATCGAGTGAGGGAGAGAAATAAAAATGAAACTCTCATTCTTTGAAATAAATCAGAATTTTTTTGATTAATTGGGAGGCAAAAATCGTGGGAAATGAGAGGATTGGGCTAAGTCATTAATTTTCTCACTAATACCATATTTTGAAATCGTAAAACGGGAAAACTTATCCATAAAAATATAATTAAACACATAACATAAATGACATGAACGTTTGAGCACATCAATTCCACGCGAGCGTCACCTGTCATAACACTTAAAATAAAATGGTTAGCACCATTTATCATATATCATGAGTATATCACTTAACATCGTCATAATCATATCATAACATTTAACGTCGTTATTAATAATAGCATTATCCGTTACATGAAATTAGGCGGGCGTTACACATTTTACCTGTGACAACTGATGGACATGCAGATGCCTCAATCTGTGTAAAGGCAAAAAACCTAACGGGGACTTTCTTTTGATGATCACCAAAGGCTGAAGGAGAATCCTTAGCATAATGTCACTTAACACAAGTATAACATACCCCTTATCTGTACTCTTTATGATGAAACTTCCCACATTTGGGGCACTTTGTCCTCATAATCTCAATGGATGAAGTCGCTTAGGTCTACTATTCTGAACCTTTACTTCTTTTACCTTGGTCCTATAACCTCTAGTTCCAATTACCTTACTGTTTTTGGCCATTTCTAGCCCATGGTGGACCTTGCTGCTATTGTTATTGTCCTTTGCCCCTATTTTCTTGATTCCTGAATTGGAACCGTCTACCCTGATTGCCCCTGAACCTGTCTTCTTTCTCTCTCACTTTTCTGCAAGGCTCAACCACTTTCTTTTCTACTTTATCCACCCTTAGTGCTTTATTAGTCACTTTTGTGCAGTTTGTTCCTTCAAGAGCCACTTACATATCTTTGCATGTTATAGGATTTAGCCTGTTAAGAACCGATCAATCTTCTGCTGCTCATTATTATTTAGATAGGTGTCATAAGGTGAGAGTTCATCAAATTTTCTTAGATACTTAACTACTGTCATCGAGCCCTATTTAAGATTAGCAAACTCTCTTCTCCTCTCATTGTTGGTGTTCACAAACTTCTCCTCTAACAAATCCCTAAAAATTTCCCAAGTTATGGTGTTGATGTCATGCATGACTATTACAGTATCCCACCAATAACTGGCATCCTCCCTCAACATCATAACAGCACAATACGCCTTACAGTATTTGGTATCCTGGCATAATCAAACAATCTCTCTATGGTGCATATCCAATTCTCTGCAGTTTTAGAATCTCCGATATCCTTAAACACCGGTGGCTTATATTTTAGAAAACAATCTCTCCATGGTGTGTATCCAATTTTGTGTAGTTTTAAAATCTCTAGTACCCTCAAACAGTGGTTGCTTATATTCCAAAAAACACTTACCCATAGTGTCTACTGCTGGTACAGGTGGGGAAGGATGAGGAGAAGGAGGTGGTGGTGGTGAAGCAAGTAAATCAGCTTGTATCTTAGTTTGTTCCATAAATCTCTTCCTCAAATTAGCAAGCCTATCGAGATGTGCATCTCTGTTATCCTGTTCTTTGGAAGTACTACTCTTCCCAACAAGCTTAGCCCATCTTCTAGTTTTAACCATATTTCCCTAGTATTTGATATAGCCTTTCTCACATATAATCACAATAAATGACCAATACATGCATGAATTTAATGTAATCACAATATATATTAATGTGCATTACAAACATAAACTTACTGGTTGGCTACCTTCACTCATCTTGTGGCCTTTGTATATAGATAGTCTATAGAAAGGGCCTTGCTCTGATACCACCACTATAACACCCATCTAACATAAGCCTAAAAGACTTATGTAGTTATATTAAGTAGAGTTACATCTTACCTTTTTACTTATGTTAACCTTAATATGTCATTCAAAAGGAGTATAAAAATACGTGCAAATTGGAACCCTTTTAAAAAGTTAACTAGTAAGGATATTAAAATATATGTAATATACCTAAATGGCTTGCCAAATATATATAATATAATAAATCTCTCAAAAATAGGCTCAGTTGTATACCATATATTATCCCTCTGGGTCACCAAAATGCTTACACAATAAGAACACAAAATAACAGTTTAGTTAGTCCATGCATGTTAGCCTCGAGCATTGGGTGCGCCAACCAACCATCTAGTCCTCATCCAATTTAATTTACTTAAACTCTTTGTGGAGATGTTCTTGACATATTAGGAGTCATTACATTCAAATATCTCATCAAAACTCAAAGGAAAACCCCCTGAACTAACACCAAACATCCTGTAAACGAAACAGCCCCTTACATTGACTCGACTAGGTTTTTCTTGCGATTTGGCAACCAAAGCTTAACAAACCACCAAGGAATTTTCTTTTTCTATCAAAACATAGATGGGAAATGAAGTTTCAAAGCTTAGAGAGTTGAACTTAGATTTTTTAGGTCTAAAAATTACACCTAGTTGCTTATAAGCTTTTTAAACAACCAAGAACACACCTTAAATCACTTCACCATGAAGTAGTTTCAACTTGGCTAGCCTAGTGTCCTTATTTCAACATACTCACCTCCTTAATGAAGGGTTAAACATTCATACAAAAGCTCAAGTACAAATTAGGTCATGGCTATTCATTTTGCTATCAAATTTGGAGCATATGTTCACATTGAAATTTCGATACACTACAAACTCCATCTTTGAGTTCCTAACCATTTGTTATCAGAACTTTATCTATTCCTCTAGAACTCTTCTATAAATTATCAAACATGAAAATAATAAATTCTCAAGCCACTTACAACCCAACAAATACCCTAGTCCTGACTCAAACATCCAAACATCAAAAATTTTGTAAGTTAGGGTTTTCTAGAGCATTCTAACCAAGAAACTTGCATGAAACTCACGTCCTCCACTCATTATTGTTTTGATAGCTATACACCATCATCATAAGAGATGTCACATCATTAATGGATCCTTTTTATTAACAAAACTTATACTAAAACTCTCCATTTAGGATAAAAGTGATCGTTGTCACCTGATTGGCATAATTGAGCTCCTTTATCCATTAAATTCATTATAAGGTCTAAACATCATTATTACAACTTCCTTTCTATCATCACACTTACTAGATCTGCCTTCAAGAAACTTAAAATATTACAATACATTATACAAAATATAATATTTAATGCACACTATCAATATGATGATGTATTTTAAATGAATAATCAACAAATAAATCATATGTATATCATCATAAAATCATGCAATGCATTGGCCAATGAGTATGTGAGAATTCTGGGCATCACACATTCTAACTCTTTCGCTCAATTCCTTCATTCCTCTCACTCTCTCTTTCATCTCTTCCACTCCCTCAACCCTTTTGTTTGACCACTACAAGCAAAGAAGGCTTTAGTAATGATGTCATCCCTAAAAAACTTTTAGTCATTGTTAAATGGTTATTGCTAATAATTTGTCGCTAAAAAAGTTTTATACACGATGATGTGTTGTTGCTAAGTATTAGTAATGACATGTTGTCACTACTTATTAATGCAACAAATGGCAACAATATGACGTTAGCATACCTTATAGCAACACCAATTTTCAAATATGTCATCACTAAAAGTTCAAAAAATTTTAAAAAAATTCAAAATTTAATGAAGTGTTAGTGACGATAAAATATCTTTTGTACGTAATTTTAGCAACGACAATTAAACGTTTTTTGAAACTAATTAATTAATGGGAATTAAATAATTAATTTTAAATTAACTTTTTTTGTACCAAATTATTTGATTTTGAATTAAAAATTTTTAATAAGAATCATTGTATTTATTTTTTAACATTAATGGTAATTTAATTGAAATTGCTAAAATGAAATTATCAATTAATAAGAATCCTATAATCAATATAAAATAACATAGAGTACAAAATAAAACATCAGCTACATAAAGTCAAACGACATAATAGAAAATAAATAAAACATACATTACATGGTCTAATAATAAATAAAAAATAAAAGATGTTTAATAAAATACATTGTGTCTAATACCCTAAGTTTACATTTGCACCATCTTCCTCATATTCATTAGCAGGAGACACAAACTCATTAGGGGTCGAGGGATGTTAACTTTAAGTCTTGCATTAAAGTGCCTCATTTGAGCAACCATCTATAAGTTATTAGTGTACATTTATGCAAGCCATTGTTGCACATCCGGAGGTAACTGCATTTGTTGGAATTAGACTATCATATAGAAGAGGAAGAATTAGAACCTAGCTATCTCTAACTTAGTCTAGGTCCTACTCTTGTTTGATAGTACATTTTCAAGAATAGCAACATCATCAACATCTTGGGCAGAAGAGGTAGATTTGGCCTATGTTGCCTGAGTTTGCCTCTCCTAAATTATTTGACCTTGTAAAAAATAAGATTATATTTAAAGATATGACTATAATACACTTACAAATGCAGGCTCTAATATCCTCGTTGGTCCAACCCCTAACTTGATGAAAATATTGATCACGTCAGCGATCAACTATTATAGCTGGCGTATCTTAGGGTTCATCTATAACGTTGAATTGACATTCAAGTTCAATTATTGATATTTTTTTATAAAAATTATTATCTAATAAAAATGCATACAATATATTACCTTTTTGTATCAATGTTGCAAGTAGGATTATTACCCCTGAGAGTTTAGCTATCTTGATTCTTAGTGATTTGCTGCATTTGTTTTGATTAAGCCTATAAAAAATGTTGTAGTATTAGTAATTGTTTTACTGTGTCAACTATATTAAATAAATACTGATGGAAAATAAACCTGAAATTCAGACAAGCTAAACCAATCATAACATTTATGCCCATTGTTAGGATCTTGGCATTTTAGGCATAATGGCCCTATAATTTTTTTTGTAGTGGTTGTTGAAGATTTTTTTCCAATCCTTGTAGCATTTTTTAGCCTCATGCATGATGTACACAAGTAGCTCATTTATTAGGTCAATTTCAAATTGTTGCTACATTTTCATAGATAAGTTTATATCATATGTTTAAAAAAACATAGGGAGATTTAAATAACAAATAGGTTATTATCCTCATCTGACTAGGGATCTCATTCTTGGACTAGGATAGACTTTAGATGTTATAAAAAGGGTACCGAACCTAGCTAAAAGTCGATAACAACCTTCATCATATTACTTGTTCAGTCAAACTAGATAGATGCCTTTTCATGGAGAGCCCCACATTTGGCGATATCTATCACCATCGATTCTCCCCCACCTTTATGGCTTGGGGGATCTAGTACCATATGTTTAAGGTTATCAATTAAAATTGACCAATAAAAATGTAAAAAAGTGTAAATATTGAAACTTATACTTGATTCACACTAGGATGGTAACATGGTAGCATGTCTCAGTGGGGCCTTAGCCCCTTAACTGATCCTTGGGCCAGACATGTTGCACATTGGTAGTAAGAAATAAGATTAACTTATGCATTAATCTTTTAAAATGACAATTAATTAGAAGTTTTGAAGTTTAAAAGATGAATATAATTTAAAAGACTCAATCATCATCACTGCTTGTGTAAGCAGTATGGTTGGAAGAATTTTGTTCATCATCTTCTTCATCAGCTTTAGGCTACACACCTCATTGTCAACATACTTCTCTAAAGTATCATCGACTTCTAATTGTTGGAAAATAATACATAGCAGAATTTTAAAAATTTTAAATCAAAGTATCTTCCAAAATATAAGTTTGACATACTAAATACATAAATTACTGTCAAATCTTACTAACCTCTTTTGTATACCGAAGTGGGATCGAATCCGTGTAGAGAAGAATGTTCTAGAAAGCCTCAACCAACTAGTCTTTTTTGCTATTCTCTATCCACGATTAGAGTGTGGGTGGTCACACGTCGTATAGCTCTTCCTCTAGTGACTCTCCTTCCAACCACTTAAGAAGGCCTAGAACTAAGGTTCTTGATGTCAAACAATAGTTTTTAGGGAGTTTCAGAGTTTCTCAAACTAGAGTACTCACTCTATGCTTCTCAACTCATCTAAATAACTGAGAAAACTCACCCCATATTTATAGTGGTTGAATCTAGAGTTAAGCCTTATCAGATTAGACCTCAAAATTTGAATCTTGATCTACTTTTAATTAAACATGAATAAAAAATGCAAAAATAGATTATCGCACGGTTAGCAAGTCGAACTTGGAGATTGGCCTATTAAACTTACTAAATCGGCAGGCCGAACTTAGAGATTGGCCTAAGTTCAGCATGTCGAACTTATGATAAACTAGATCCAGGAGAATATCTTATTTTCCACTAGAGATTCTTAGAAAGAGCCTTAATTTTAATTGAAATAACCTAATAGAAAAGTTATTTGATCAAAACAATCATATCTGGATAATCTTATAGAAAATAAAATATTTTCCAAATAATTCAACACATTTATCTTGAATCAATCTACAAAATTAGTTCAACCGATAAACTAACATGAATTATTGAATCTAATCTTATCAAATTTCAACCAATCTAATAATTTAACATAAGTCAGCAATATGTAGACAAAACACGCCGTATCATTATAACATTTATTATGAGCTAGCAAAGGAGACCCGATGGATATATATAGTTCAAGATCTTATAATTATAAAATACAATATCCTAGATACATATTTTATAATTATCAACTCTAACGCTACTCCACTAAAAGCTTAAAGCTGCACTCTCGAACTATATAAAATTACGAAGCTTTAGTAAACTAACTGTTCATGATATATCATAATGTGTTACATCCCCATAGGATATTTATAATCAACTTAAGGATAAATTCTGTTTTACCTTCCCGATTATTTTTATCATACATCATCACACCATTTGAATACTTATTATCCATAGATAGTATACCATTCGGTTACGCCTATGTATCCAAATAGTTAAGCACTCTAGTCAATCATAGGAGAATGCACATAAGAGAATATCATTAACTCTATAAAAAAGAGCTATCGATTTCATATCTATAAATAACGAGGCTATATGAATTAAGAATCATGTCTCCAATGTACCAGTATGCATACCATCATTAAGTCAGGATGTCACCCTTTGGTATATCAAAAGACATAAGTCAAAAATACTAACCCATTAGTCATTTCAAGATTAAGACACAACACATATGATTGTATAAAGTGAATTGATTTGCACAAATGGAATTATTAACCAAATCAATTCAACTTTTATGTCCCAATCTAATATATTGTCACCTATGACAATGCACCAATGTTTTTACTCATAGAGTCTTACTCTGATGATCAAGACAAGCCATCTTCTGTTAGAGATGTAAACAACATAACAATCTTAGCATGAATGAAGTACCCAACTTTATTCTTTCGATTGTAGATCTTATAATTTAGACCATCACCTTTAAGATTCATATCTTCTATGCAATCTATCCATTATATTCACGATTCTTAAAGGTTTAGACTGATTATTTTAGACTTTTGTTTGCTTATCATGTATTCAACAAATATGAACATAAAGTGGACAAATTTTGGTATATGAATAGTAAATAAACCCTTTATTGATAAAATGTTTCCAGAAACATATTACAACATTTTACTGCTTAAGGCACCATGTTTAACAATCTTCCACTTGCACTAAGTGAGTTAATATGACATATGTCACATCCTTATAGCTGCCATATGCCTCTCGAAAACTCTCAAAGTTAGTGTCTTTATGAATGGATTAGCTAAATTATCCTCAAACATGATTTTGCATATAGCAACATGTTTGCCCTCAACGAAGTCCTTTAACACATGATATTTTCAATGAATATGCTTACGCTTTTTGTGAAATCTTGGTTCTTTAGCATTAGCTATTGCCACAGTATTATCACAATGCAACGATACCACCTTATCCATACCAAAAACTACCTCAAGATCTTTAAAGAACTTATAGAACCACACTGCTTCTTTCGAAGTATCACTAGCTGCCACATACTCGGCCTCCATCATTGAATCCAAAGTATAGTCCTGCTTAGCAATTCTCCAAACAATGACATCACCACCTAGAGTCAACACAGAAGCAAAAGTCGATCTTCTCGAATCCAAACAGGATTGAAAATCCAAATCGATGTATCCTAAAGGTGTTAGATCCTCACCCAAATGCACAAGTATATACCCTTGAGCCCTTCTGAGGTACTTGAAAATATACTTGACCACAATCCAATAGTTCGATCATAGATTTGACTGAAATCGACTTAATATCCCGACC
Organism: Artocarpus hirsutus; assembly: GCA_946598075.1. Taxonomy (NCBI): domain Eukaryota; kingdom Viridiplantae; phylum Streptophyta; class Magnoliopsida; order Rosales; family Moraceae; genus Artocarpus; species Artocarpus hirsutus. The sequence continues at coordinate 20,670 of CAMOHE010038422.1, read as the reverse complement.
ACATAACAAATGTCCCATCATTTGCAAAGCATAGCATACATGAGACTACTCACTACTGAAGCAAAAGGCACATTCTTCATGTATTCTCTTTCTTCATTAGACTTTGGTGAGTCTTTCTTACAAAGATTAATTCCAAACCTAGATGGTTGCCCACCTTTCTTGGAATTCTACATTACATACTTCTCAAGAGTTTTATCTATGTAGGTAGTTTGGGACAAAGCTATCATTTTGTTCTTTCTACTCCAAAAGATCTAGATACCTAAAACATAATTAGCTTTACCTAAGTCTTTCATGTCAAACTACTTGGTCAACAATAATTTGACCAATGACAATGCCCCAACATCATTGCCAATTACAAGAATGTTGTCTACATAAAGCAATTGAAAAACCACATTCCCATCCTTAATATGTTTGTAAACACATGGTTCATCTACATTTTGTTCAAACCTATAAGCCTTGATCTCCTTATCAAATCTTATGTTTCAAGAACAAGAAGCTTGTTAAGTCCATAAATTGACTTTAGCAACTTATAGACCTTACCTTCTTGACCCTTAGCCATGAGCCCGTCTAGCTATACTAAATATATGGACTCATCAAGATAGCTATTTAAAAAGCTATCTTGACATCCATTTGTCAAATCTCATAGTCGAGAGTGGCAGCTATGGATAAGAGAATGTAGATGGACTTAAGCATAGCTACAGGCAAAAAGGTTTCCTAGTAATCGATTCCTTTTATTTACGTGTATCCCTTAACTAATAGTCTAGTTTTATAGGTTTTGAATTTTCAATCTGCTCCTCTCTTTCTCTTATAGATCCACTTATGCCTTATAGGTTTTACTCCTTCAAGAAGATCCATAAGTTCCCAAACTCGATTACTCTCTATATATAGACTTCATCTTAGTGTTAATAGTTTTTATCCAGAGCTTTGAATCAACATCCTCTATAGCCTCTATATAAGTGTAAGGATTTCTGTCATGTTTAACCAGTTCAATCAAGTAGGCTTCATTATTGAACATATACCACTTGGGTTGATGCCTGATCCTCCTACTATGCCAAAGCCTCTTAGGTTGTGTTCGATCGGCTTTTCTACATTGATTGGATTGGTTTCAATCAGAACCCTTAGAGTGATCGAATCATTCGCCAACTCATCTAGTACTACTTTACTTCAAGGCCTAAAGTCGTTCAGGTAACTTTCCTTAAGGAAGGTTGTATTCGTTGAAATCACGACTTTATTTTCTTTGTCCATTTGGATATCCTACAAACATATAAACTTCCAAACGTGCTTTCAATTTATTCATTTCCTTATATAGGACCTGAGCTAGACATCTTTATATGTGAATATGGTTCAAGAATGTCTTCCTACCCATCTACAACTTGTGAGGAGTTTTAGGAACCAATTTTGAAGGCACATTGTTCAAAAGATAACATGTTTTGTAGTGCATATCCCCAAAAGGATAAAGGTAATGTTGAATAACTCATCATGAACTTAACGATGTCCAACAAAGTCCTATTCCTTATCTCAGCTATGCCATTCTACTACATAGTGCCTAGCGCAGTTAAATGAGATAAAATCCCACTCTCTAATTAGTGTCCTAAGAACTCATTGGAGAGACATTTACTACCTTGATCGGATCAAAGTACCATTATGGGTTTACCTAATTGCTTTTCTGCCTCAACCTAAAACTCCCTAAACTTGTCAAAAGTTTCGCTTTTCTGATGCATTAGGTAGACATACCCATATCTTGAGTAATTATCAATAAAAGTGATGAAGAACTTATACCCTCCATGTGCTCTGTTGTTCATGGGATCACAAACATCACTATTTAGAAGTTCTAGAATCCCTTCGGCCCTTAAAGGTCCATTCCTCACCAACCTTTGAATTTCATTCAAGCTAATATGACCTAATCGCAAATGCGAAAGATGTCTTATTAGAGTGAGAAGTTTTAAGTTTCTTAGAGTTATTATCATTAACCTCAATGTTAAGTAGTATGTCTATCTTAGGTTTGATAAAACATAGATTCTTTTGCATCCATTCATCACAGATAAAAAAATTTATTTTTATGAATCACCATTGTATTATTAAAAGAAATCGAATAAGAGTCTTTAAATAAATAAGTTACAGATGTTAAATTTCTTTTAAGTCTTGGAACATGGAAACAATCTTTTAAAACTAAAATCCTATAATTATCAAAATGAATATAGACATCTCCTACTGCTTTAGCTAATACCAAGGATCCATCACCTATCCATAACGTGAAGTCCTTATGTAGCAGACTTGTCGTTTCTTTGAACCCTATAGAGAAACACAAACATTATTAGTTGCTCTCGAATCTATGACCTAAGTGTCACTTAATTCCTTAACTAAACAAGTTTCAAAACTTAAAGTTCATGCTCATCTCCTCGAGAAAGGAAGTCCTTGTAATTCTTCTTAATGTGCCCAGCTTTCCCACAGAAAAAGCACTTTTGCTTCTTCGAGTTCTCCCTTTTCTTCTTCTTGATCTTGCCATTTGCTGAAATAGAAGATTTGTTGTTCTTAGCTCTCTGCTTTTTTCCATTCCCTGGGTTAGGATTTGAACTAGACGTAGCCGCCAAGTTAACCTCACCACCAGCAAGAGTTTCCCAAATCAGATTTTTAAACTCTTGTAACTTCTTCATTAGCTCAGTTAAGGTTACATCCTATCCATTGCTTAAATTATATGAAGCTCTAAATAGGATGAATTCTTTTGATAGAGTCTTAAAGACCATAGTCATCTATGACTTATTATTGATATTAGCTCTATGGGTTTGAGCCTCAACAAGGTAACTCATGACTAACATTATTATCTTCTTCATAGGAGTTCCTGGTCTTTGCTTGCAGTTTAAGAGTTTTTGAAGAGCCCATTGCCATCTTGTTAGGTCTTGGCCTCCAAACATATCTTCAAGATTATCCAATCTTTGCTTTGTAGTCTCATAATCTTCATGTTGAGCCTTTAGCACGCTATTCATGCTAGCCATAACATAACAGCGAGCCTAATCATTAGCATCTTTCCAGCAATCATACACCTGGATTTGCCCATTAGTGGAATCTCTAGTAGGTTCGAGAGGACATGGTATTGTCAGCGTAAATTTTAGTTTCTTAAAGAAATGATGATATTCAGGTTCCTTTTCCAATCATTGTGATTCTTGTTAGTTAACATGTTTTTATCGAGTATCGATGATGAAGCATTTTTAGGCATTTTAATCTACAATAAAGATTCATATCCTATTCTACATACATGATGGATATGAAATTGTTCAGATATTCTGATAACCTTGAATAGTGAGTGCCGCTCATTAAAAATTGTTCATGTATGTACAATAAAAATTGTTGAGTATATTGAGAAGGTTGTCGAAGAGAGGATTTATGGCCTCCATCATTGGTCCATAGGTAGCACATGATGGATTTGATCCCTAGGAAAGGATTTCATCATGTACCATGTTGGATCTCCAAAGGGATAATTTATTTTATTCTGATTTATCATTGTACACCCTTAGGTGGAGATTATAAATCATTGATAAATAGTTGAAACGATGGATATACACTCAAGATTAATTTTATTATTAACCCCCCCTAGGAGCGTTGTTAATGAAATTAACAGTTAAAGAATACAATTATCAATATAGCTAGATCATATGGGTCTTGGATGGCATATATTAATTGGAGAGGATCTGCATTGCTAATTGTAGATTCTACAATAACATACATATCTACAATAACTCAAGGTTTTATGTTAACATACATAAACAATTTTTAATGAGCGGCACTCACTATTCTACATAACATGTTATCAACATACATAGCAAATCATATTATAATGTAGATAAGCAAAGCAACATGTAAAGCCACAAGCAAAATAATAAATAAATAGCTGTAATATCATGGTTCCATCTTATAGAAAAGAAAATAAAAATTACAAAAAATCAATCAAAACATATTATTGATTTTTCATCTTGTATCTTCAAGTTGAATCCTTCTTCAAATAGCATCTGTCTTCAATTCTGCAATCCCTCATAGATCAAATGTTTTATTTTTCTGGTCATTATAAAATTTTGTGTTTCTTAGAATTGTCTTAAAAATAAGATCAAAAACTGCACTAAAAAATCACTTTTTCTGAAAAAATCTTTACTCTTTAATGGCCTTCTAAAAGGGATCATCTGCATGCTGGTCAAACCATCAGCTTGTTGAAATAAGGGTTTGGGTTGCTGCTTGAGCTGAAAAAATTATTCCCCATTTTTGGCCAGCTGAACTAGATGTTCGACATGCTGACCCTAAGGTTCGACCTACCGACCAAGATGAATTCACGTTTTTCCAGAAAATAGTTTTTAAGTAGGTTTTTAATCTTATTTTCAACAAATCAAAAACATATAATTTTACAAACACATAAACACAATGGACAACTATTAGCCCTATCTTCTTGATCTATCTTTACTTTGAATCATTATTTAATTATAAATTTTACAAATTTAAAATTAAAATAATAATTTCTACATGGTGATGCTAGACCGTCATCTAATTATATGAAAAACTTAGATACACATTCTAAACTCTAAGGAATTATAACTGCCACAAATTAATGAATTAATAAATAATTAAATAATAATTTAATCAACCATGATTAACTAATAAATATTTACTATATAATCTCATGACAACATTTAATTATATAGAAACCCTAGAGTACCAACTCTCTAAAAAAATTAAATTCAACATAAGTGAAAATAAGATCACATAATTCATGTATATAGCATGATCACAAACCCAAAAATCAATGCAAAAACCAAGCTCTGACACCAGTTGTTGGCAAAATAACATGCAACAAAATTTTAAAAATTTTAAATCAGAGTATTTTTCAAAACACAAGTTAGACATGCTAAATACATAAATTAATGGCAGATCTTACTAACTTCTTCTGTATACCAAACTGAGCTCAAATCTGTGTAGAGAAGAATATTCTAGAAGAGCCTCAACCAACTAGTCTTTTTTGTTATTCTCTATCCACGATCGGAGTGTGGATACTCACATGTCGTGCAGCTCTTCCTCCAGTGACACTCCTTCCAACCACTTGAGAAGACCTAGAACTAAAGTTCTTGATGTTAAATGATAGTTCTTAGGAAGTTTTAGAGTTTTTCAAGCTAGAGTACATACTCTATGCAACTCAACTAATTTAAATAACTGAGAAAACTTACCCTTTATTTATAATGGTCGAATCTGGGGTTAAGTCTTATCAGATTAGGCCTTAAAATTTGAATCTGGATTAACTTTTAATGAAAAATGCATCAATAATGCTTATACAAATTATCACATAGTCGACAAGTTGAACTTGGAGATCGGCCTGCCGAACTTACTCCATCGACAGACCGACCCATCTGGGAACAAACTTATGATAATCTAGATTCGCAAGAATATCTTATTTTTTGCCTGAGATTCTTAGATAAAGACTCAGTTTTTTAATTAAAATAATCTAATAGAAAAGTTATTAGACTAAAACAATCATATTTGGATAATCTCATAGCAAATAAAATATTATCCAAATAATTCAATATGTTTATCTTAAATCAATTTACAAAATTAATTCAACCGATAAACTAACATAAATTATTGAATTTCAACCAATCTAATAATTTAACATAAGTCACCAATATATAGAAAAAACATGCCATATTGCTATAAGATTTATTATGAGCTAGCAAAGGGGACCCCATAGATATATACAGTTCAAGCTCCTATAATTATAAAATACAATATCCCCAATACATTTTTTATAATTATTAACTCTTAACACTACCCCACTAAAAGCTTAAAGCTATACTCTCGAGCTATATAAAATTACAAAGCTTCAATAATTTAATCATCCATGACATATCATAATGTGTTACATCCCTATTAGATATTTATAATTGGCTTAAGGATAAATTCTATTTTATCTTCCCAATTATTTTCATCTTACTTTCCATTATTACACTATTAGAATTCTTACTATCCATATATAGTATACCATTCGGTTATACCTATGTATCCAAATGGTTAAGCACTCTAGTCTTCCAATTACATGGTAATGCATAAAGAGAATATCATCAACTCTACAAAAAAAAGCTATGCATTCTATATCTATGAATAATGACTCTACGTGAATCAAGAGTCATATCTCTAACATACCGGTATGCATACCATCATTAAGTCAGGATGTTATTCTTTGGTATATCACAAGACATAAGTCAAAAATACGGGCCTATTAATCATTTCAGGATTAAGTCATAATAAATATGATTGTCTAAAGTGAATTGATTTGCACAAATAGAATTATTAACCAAATCAATTCAACTTTTATGTCTCGATCCAATACATCATCACTTATGACAATGCACCAATGTTTCTATTTGCAGAGCCCTACTCCGATGATCAAGACAAGTCATCTCCTGTTAGGAATGTAGATAACATAACAATTGTAGCATGAATAAAGCGCCCAATTTTATTCTCTCAGTTGCAAATCTTATGATTTTGACCATCATCTTTAAGATTCATGTATTTCGTATAATCTGTCCATTATATGCAAGATTCTTAAAGGTTTAAATCAACATTCTTAAACTTTTGTTTGCTTATCATTCTTTCAACAAATATGAACATAAAGAGGACAATAATTGGTATATGAATAATAAATAAACTCTTTAATGATAAAATGTCTCCAAAAATATATTACAACATTTTACTCCTTAAGCCACCATGTCTAACACTGATGCACCATCAAACTCTATGATGTTGTTGTTATCACTAATGAAACTCATGTCGTTCCTTTGGTTGTTAACAAAGATAGCACTATATAATTTATTATCATATAATTAATATTTTTTTATTACTTGTTAATCTAATTAGTTATGCTTTTATGTTTAATAATTATTGATTTTAAAATGCTAACTTATTATTTATTAATTATTATTACTTAAATCTCACTATATAAATCGTTATTATATAACTATTCTTTATTATTACTCATTAATCTACTTAATATTATTTTTATGTCTAGTGATTATTGTCTTTAAAATATTTTCTTATTACTTTTATTAATTATTATTACTTAAATAGCACCATATAATATATTATTATATAATTATTCTTTAATATTTCTTGTTAATTTAATTAAAAGGATTTTATGTTTAATAATTATTGTTTTCAAGATAATTGTTATACATTATTTATTATTACTAAACTATTACTAAATAACTAATAATTACTTATTAAATATTTAATCTTTATTAATACTTAACCTAATTACTAATATTCTTTTGGAAAATAAATACTTATCTTTATTTCATTATTTTCAATTACTTTTTTTTCTATAAAATTATTAAATATAGGTTAATTATTACTAATTACACTATTTGTTTTATTACTATTAAATAATTTTTTGCTAAAAATATATATTGTTGATATTTTGAATATTATTTTTAATATATTCAACATAACATACTACAAAAAAAACTAACATAATTCAACGTAACATAACATTTAACATGTTACATATAACCAAAATTAACAAACAACACAACATAAGATATTACACATAGTCACATATTCAAAATTAACAAATAAACACAATCACATATTACACATGACCAAAATTAACAAATAACATAACATATTATACATAACTAAAATTAACAACTACCATAAGATATTACACATAATCACATATTCAAAATAAACAAACAACATAATCTCATATTACACATAATTTCATATTCAATATTAACAAAAAATATGATCACATATTACATAGATTCAAAATTTAGAAATAACAAACATATTACACATAATCACATGTTTAATATTAACAATTAACATAATCACATATTACACATAACTCACATATTCAACACAATTTATTAATTTCTTCAATTAATCATATTTAAAGCAAAATCCAAACACAATTAAAAAAGCATAACATTAAAAAAAAAAACTTACATTTAATCACCATAAAATCAAGGTGACTAGACAACGAGGAAGCAACAATGGTCATGGAAGGTGACAGCCAACAATGTATGGCGGCAAAAATGGGGAGAGAGATAGAGGAGGAAGAGAAAGAGAGAAAGAGAAGGGAGTAGGAGGGTGAGGGGATGGCCAACAATGGATGATGATTGGCAATGGCAACAACAAAGGGAAGAAAGAGAATGAGAGAATTAGGGGAATAAGGGGGGAGAGAGGAAAAGGAAAAAGAGGGGGAGGAGGGCAACATAGTGGGTTGCTATTCGGTGGCAAAGTAGGGAGGCGACGGCAATAGTATGGTCAAAGGTAGAGAGTGATAGAAAATAGGGTAGAGAGAGGGATTTTTAGAAAATAGGAAAAAAGACAGGGGTGCTAGGCTATTATAATGTGAACTTTTAGCGACGATATGTGTCATCACTAAAATCACTAAAAGTCTTAATGTTGTCGCTATAACTTAAAACAACAACATCTTTTTAATTAAACATATTAAAATAAACTTTTAGTGATGATATGAATTTTAGCTACAACAGTGTTGTTACTAAAGGCCTTGAAAAAATCTTCTACCCGCTCAGTTTTTACTGCTTAAAGTTTGAATCAAAATTGAAATTCAACATTTTAGCAATGACAATGTTATTGCTTAAGAGTACAGATGGCACACGTCAATGCAAAGTTTTGGACACTACCACCAAACTTTTTGGAGATAACAATGTCATCATTAAAAAGTAATTGTTTGTAGGACAATAAACTTTTTCTAGTTCAAAGGGTAGGCTTTTTCATGACAATTTGACTGTCATTGCTAAAAAGTCTTTATTTTGGCAGCATCAAATATTTCTTCTTACGAGATTTATCTCCTAGGTTGTTGTCGCTAAAGTGGATCCTACGGCATAAAGCTACAAATATTCAAGCAGTTGTCATTGCCATTGTTGTAAAAGCAGGTCGTTGCTATATCGCTTTTAGTGATGATATTTAGATGTCGTCACTAAAGGGTTCTTTTCTCGTAGTGGATGCCATGACTCACCTTCTAATCATTTTTGTTGCTGCTACCGCCTCCACCTTGAGCACCACAAGTTGTGTGCATTTAGAATCTTTTGAATTTTTCTTCCTTTGAATTTAAGTTTTTTTATTCAATTTTGAGTTTTCTGTTGTGTTTAGTTAAGTTTTTTTTATGTATTTTGTGGATAAACTTTGTGTTGGACATGTATGCCCTAAGGAATAAAATGCATTATGTTTTTGGAGACATTTTATTAATAAGGAAATTATTTATTATTCATATACCGATTATTGTCCTCTTTACATTAATATTTGTTAAATGTATAATAAGCAAATAAAAGTCTAAGATTGTTGATCTAAACCATGACAATCAAACACACGATGGACAGATTATGCAGAAGACATGATTCTTAAAGTAATAGTTTAAATTGTAAGATCTATAATCTAGGGAATAAAGTTGGGCACTTTATTCATGCAAAGATTGTTATGTTGTCTATATCCCTAACGGGCAAATGGTTTGTTTCGCCATTGGAGGTGGACTCCGCAAATAAAAACATTAGTGCATTGTCATAGGTGAGGATGTATTAGATTAGGACTTAAAATCGAATTGATTTAGATTAATAATTTTGTCTAGGCAAATTAATTCACTTTTGACAATCATATGTGTTGTATCTTAATCCTGAAATGACTAATAGGCCTGTTGTCATGACTTATGTCTTTTGATGTACCAAAGGGTGACATTCATATTTCATGATGGTATGCATACTGGTACATTAGAGACAAGACTCTTGATAGAGTAGACCTACTATTTATAGATACAGAATCCATAGCTCCTCTTTAGGAGTTGATGATATCCTCTTATATGCGTTACCCTATAATTGGAAGACTGGAGTGCTCAACCATGCAGATACATAGGTGTAATCGAATGGTATACTGTCTTGGGATTGTAAGTTTTCCAATAGTGAGATAATAGAACATGAGAGAAAAAGAATTAGAAAGATAAAACAGAATTTATCCTTAAGCCGATTATGGATATTCTATAGGGACACGATACATCATGATATGTTATGGATACTTAGCTAATTTGGCCTTTGTAATTTTATATAGTTCGAGAGTGTAGCTCTAAGCTTTTAGTGGAGCATCGTTGGAGTTGATAATCATAAAATGTGTATCTAGAATATTATATTTTGTAATTGTCGAAGCTTGAACTATATAGATCCATCAGGTCCCCTATGCTAGCTCATAATAAATCCTGTAATAATACAGCGTACTTTTTCAATAAATTGGTAACTTATGTTACATTATTAGATTGGCTGAAATTCGATAGGATCCAAAAATTCATGTATGTTTATTGATAGAATTAATTTTATAAATTAATTCAAGATAAACTTGTTGAATTATCCGAAATATTATTTTCCTAGAGATTCTCTAAATATGGTTGTTTTAATCAAATAACTTCTTTATTGGGTTATTTGAATTAAACTAAGGCTTTATTTAAAGAAACTCAGGAGGAAAATAAAATATTTGTATAGATCATTTATCGTAAGTTTGGTAGGCCAATTAGTTAGTTCGGCCTCCTGATGGAGCAAGTTGGGTAGGCCGGTTTGTTAGTTCGCCTGTCGATCTAACAATAATTCGATCACATGTTTTAGACATGATTTTATCAGATATAGATCCAGATTCAAATTTTTGAGGCCTTATCTAATAATAACCAACCTTGGGGATAACCTCTATAAATAGGAAGTGAGTTTTTTAAGTTATTAAGATTAGTTGAGAAATTAAGAGTGAGTGCTCTAGTCTGTGAGTCTCTAAAACTCCCTGAAGAGTTATTCTTCATAAATCACGAATGCTAGTTTTGGGTTTTCTCAATTGGTTAGAAGGAGAGTCACCAGAGGAAGAGTTGTACGATGTATGCCTATACATATACCGATTGTGGGTAGAGAATAGCAAAGAAAACCAGTTGGTTAAGGCTCTTCTAGGACGTTCTTCTCTTCACAGAGTGCAAAATCTCTTCGACATTCAAAGTTTAGTAAGATCTGGTTAATTATACATATAGTGTGTCAAACTTGTGTTTTAAAAAATACTCTAATTTAAAATTTTAAAATTTCTGCTGCGTACTATTTTCTAACAATTGGTATTAGAGCCATGGTTTTTATGTAAATTTACAAGTTTGTGATTATTTAATACGTATAAATTATGTGATATCATTATCTCCCATGATTGAATTTAATTTTCTAGAGAGTTAACACTCTAGGGTTTCAATATATTTATATATGTTGTCATGGATTATATGGTGAATATTTATTAATTAATTATGGTTGATTAAATTATTATTTAATTATTAATTAATTAATTAATTTGTGTCGGTTATGGTTCATTAGAGATTAGAATATATATCTAGGTTTTTCAAGTAATTAGAAGATGGTCTATCATCACCATCTAAGGATTATTATTTAATTTTAAATTTGTAAGAATTTTGTAATTAAATGATAATTCAGAGTGAAGACGAATCTAGAATATGTAGATAATAGCGATTCCAAAGGTATTTATTGAGTTTCTAAAATTTTATGTTTTTAAATTATTGAAAATAAGATTGAAAAATTGTGCAAAAACTGTTTTCTGGAAAAGCATGATTTTTGCTCGGTCAGCAAGCCGAACCCTTAGGATTGGCCGGTCGATGGTTGTAGATCTATAGGCCGAAACTCCAGTTTGGCAAGCCATTTGTGGCGCAAGATTCAGCCAGCTCTAGTGGTAGGCCAAACTGCCAAGTTGTATCTAGATTTGGATATCCTATAGGGATAAGATACATTATGATATGTCATGAAAACTTAGCTAATTTGGGCATTATAATTTTATATAGTTCGAGAGTACAGCTCTAAGCTTTTAGTGGAGTAGCATTAGAGTTAATAATTATGAAATGTGTATCTAGAATATTATATTTTATAATGATCAAAGCTTAAACTATATAGGTCCATCTAGTCCCTTTTGCTAGCTCATAATAAATCCTTTAACAATATGCTGTGCTTTTCTAATAACTTGGTGACTTATGTTAAATTATTAGATTGGCTGAAACTCGATAGGATCAGATAATTCATGGCTATTTATTGGTTTAATTAATTTTATAAATTTATTTAAGATAAACTTGTTAAATTATCCAAAATATTTATTTTCTTAAAGGTTATCTAGATATGGTTGTTTAATAGGATAACTTCTCTATTAGGTAATTTGAATTAAAACAAAAGCTTTATCTAAAGAATCTTGGGTGAGAAATAAAAGATTTGTAGGGATCATTTATCATAAGTTCGGCAAGCCGATTAGTTAGTTTGGCCTACCAATATAACAATAATTTGATCACGTGTTTTAGACACAATTTTATCATATATAGATACATATTCAAATTTTTGAGGCCTTATCTGATAATGACCAACTTTGAGGACGACCTTTATAAATATGGAGTAAGTTTTCTGAGTTATTAAGATTAGTTGAGAAATTAAGAGTGAGCACTCTAGTATGTAAGCCTCTGAAACTCCTTAAAGAGCTATTGTTTACAAATCACGAACGTTAGTTTTGGGTTTTCTTAATCGGTTAGAAGGAGAGTCATCGGAGAAAGAGCTATACGATGTATTCCCATACGCATACCGATTGTGGATAGAGAATAGCAAAGAAGACCAGTTAGTTGATGCTCTTCTGGAACATTCTTCTCTTCATAGATTACAGAAGGTTTTCGGCATTCAAAGATTAGTAAGATCTTATTAATTTATGCATATAGCGAGTTAAACTTGTGTTTTGAAAAATAATCTAATTTAAAATTTTAAAATTTCTGCTGCATACTGTTTTCCAACACTTTGGCTATAGTTTTTGAAATATTTGTGTTATATGCATATTTATTATATATGTTTTTAAAAATTGCTATGTATTTTTTTACGTTAGATACGAAGAAAGTTTATGAAAGAAGAGGACGTAAATTTATGAATAATATTTCAAATTATTCTTTGAGAAGAAATTGTTTTGGAGAATATATATAATTTAAGTTTCAAGACCTTTCACAATAGTTTTAGTGAAGCTGTCACTAAAACTGATATATTACACGATAGTTTTTATAAAAACTATTGTCTAATGTGTCCTTTATGCATACTTGTGGCATCTCACGCATGTATTGGATGACGATTAAAAACCATCATCCAATGTACCACATATTTTGATGGTAGATTAGACAACAGTTTGGCTAACCGTTATCTCATCTTTAGACGATGGTTTAAAATTGTTGTCTAATCTTCCTATTATACAAGTGCCAGTTTTCAAAAATTGAGATTTTTTTTAAAAGAGGCACAAGATTTTTTTTTTCTTTTTTCAAGAAGGGTGAACCGCAGGACCTTGTCCTATTTTTTTTTTTTTTTTGAGATAAATTCATGTATTTTCATTATTTTTTTCTTTCAATAATTAGTTTATATAATCAATTTTTTCCTATACATAAATTTCAAACTAAAGAATCTCTGTTAAATTTTAAATGGAAATTACCAATTTTGTTTTGTAAAAGGTTTCTGAAATATTTTTATCCACTAGTAATAGTTTTTATGATAAAAGTTAAATTAATTATAATCCTCCATGAAAAATATGCCAAAAATTAGTTCTTTTGTTAAGTAAATAGATACACAAAAATTAAAATGTGAACTTATATTAAATTCAGTCCTTAAATTTAAAAAAATGACAAAATTAATTTTTTTCCAACACATATTTAACTTTTTTTTTGTTCACCGGTGGAAGTTTAGTAATTTTTTGATTGATAACATTCCCCTCACCATTGGGTTTCCAATTTATTATTTCTAATATTAACAACTTTAGAAACATAATTTATAAATAAACCATATTATCAGCGTCTTAAAATATTAACTAAAAATTGATAGCTTATAAATAACTTTTGTACCGTTCTCATTTTAACCTTTTTCATAATCTTACCAATATGTCATTTTTTTAGTTTTTAGTTTCTTAATTAAAAACAAATTTATGTGAAAAAAAAAATCAAAATTACGAAGAAAACAAAACTTTTTTTTCCAAAGAACGAAACAGACTTTGAAACCAAAAATAACAATCGTATATGTATCATCCACCCGTTGCACCAAATTAAGGAATAAAAAGGTCCCTAATTAAAGTAAAACCAATTAACTTCAATCTATAGTCTGTAATATACCAAACCAGAACACACGATTATTTTATAACATTATTTTATGTATTGTAATCGAGACAAACAATCTTGGAGTTATTGGTAAATTTAATTGTTGTAAATAAAATCATTCTTTTCTTTTTCTTTTTTTTTTTTGTTCAGGGACTATATTTGGTACAATTTTCTTTTTTTTTTCGGCTTAGAGGCTTAAGTAGTGCAATTTTTAATATAACGACTATTTTTAAAGAGAGAAAATAGTTCACGGGCCTTTATGATACAAACTACAAAGTTAACTATTTTTAAATAATGATTTGTAGAGGGACCATTCATTAGATGCTTTTTAAGTTTATTGACTGTTTACAGGATAAATTAACTACATAAAATGCTTTAATAGGAGAAAAAAAATTCAGGGACTAATCATATGTTTGTTCCTATTTTTTCCCAAACAATAAATATTTCTTAAGTCGTGCGCCAAAACAATTATAGAAACTGGAAAAGCTTTTGAAAAATGAATGTGAATAAGCATTTCATTCCCCAATAGAACAATTTCGGTATATGTAACGCTCAATAGCCATCATAAGATTCTCTTTTCCACATCCATATCACCCAAGGAAAAGAGCAAAATATATCGTTATCTTCCTCTCTCTCTCTCTTTCAATTGTTGCGACTATTCTAGCTAGTTTTTTAAATGAACTACATTGGCATTTAATTGCCCTTTTGCGTCAATGATTCTCCCATATCCCATGCTATTGCAACTTGCCAAGAAGCATGGAGAGAAGAAAGTCATAATATCCGAATCTAAAGCCATCCCTCAACACATATTCGTTATCTTTTATAGGTAATTTTCCTTTCGCCAATCACTTGTCTTAGTCTCAGAGTTATATATACATATATATATATATATATATATATATTATATGAAGTGAGTGAGCAGCTAGCAGCATTGTGGGGTGGTGGAGTTTCCCGCTAACAATATTACATATTCTGTGTTCATAATGTTCGAAAAAGTATTCCAATTCCAGCCAACATAAGACCTACTAGTCGACCCCCTGTAGCCAACCACCTCATTTTGGACCTCGTTGTGGGCCTCAAGACAATGACTGATCGGAGCGTAATTCTAAGAAAAATCTTAAACGAATGGCTGTGCGTTCAGGGTTTCATATTCTAGGGTAGTCTCTTTCTTTTTTTGTTCCGTTCCATCAAATGACGATGACTCATTCCGTATTTGAGAAGGCATTATTCTCAGAGAATTATGAGCCTTTCCCTTTTTGGATTGGGAAGATATGGCCATTATATAGTCCTGGGAAAGCACCTATCCTCATAATGTCCGTCAATCAATCGATGAATATGTTACAAATTCCATAAGATAGATTCCAAAAAAAAAAAAAAAACAAAGGAAGATCACCCGGTGGGTACCCTTCTTTTCCCCATCGGTAGATGACGTAAAAAGAGTTTGACTGGAGAATCAAATGGCCTAGGACGAGGGTAAATTATAAATACAGTGCTCAAGCATGCAGTGTAGTTTTTCTCTCAAGTAAAAGATTTTTTTTTTCTTCAACTCAAATTTAACGAAAACAACAAAAAAAAAAAAAAAAAAAAAAAACTCAACAACCATCAGGAAAACATACTTTTCTTCAGAATTTCCCTCTCGTGGGTTTGATGTGCCCAAGTTAAGTATATGAAGAAACAAGTATGAGAAAAATATCAAAATAGTAAATGCCTGAAAATAAAAATAAAAGAATAAGGAAAAGTTAATTGACAGGGAAAATACAATTCCTAGATATATTTTAGTGAAGAAATTGTACCCAATCCTTGGTAGATCATTGTCATCTGTACAAAAGTTACATGTCTTTTTCTTTCAAGTTTTTCATTTTTCTCACTCTAGATTGAGAATAAATTAGCTATTCTAAAGTTTTACAGAGTCGTTAGATTGATAGGAAGATATATTAGTCTATTAAGCTTCCGCTATTAGTCTATTGTAGCCATTTTGTAGGCTTTAAGTTGATATATATACAATCAATCAGCTCCAACAACAGTCAGTTTAGTTTCTCCCAGATTTGGCTCTTTCTAGAATCACTCATTTCTTTCTTGATATCAGAGCTTTGACTAACGTCCGTCTTCCTCAAGAGGCTCTTGTTTACACTCTGTTCCGATTATAAAACGGCCCTTCTTGGTTTCCTGCTACTTTGATTCTTCTTGTTCTCAAGCTGGTTGATCCAATTTTTTCTTTTGGTCATTTCAAGTGTTGTCTACGGTTCACGTACATGGATTAGAAGGATTTTTTCACTGGAACTCGTACTCGTCCTAAAGAGTATATTCAAGTTCCTATATTGCTGAAGTTCAATACCATGTCAATCCTATTTTTCATTATTGGCTCCTCAAGTTCAATACCATGTCAATCCTATTTTCATTGTCTAGTTGTGTACTGATCAATCTCCCATGGCTTCATTATTGGCTTCGATTTCTAAATCGATGTTAGGTCATGTTATCCAATGTACCAATGCTCATCAGCTCCAATATATCTCTCCTTTAACTCCAACTTCAGCTTCAATCTACTAAGAAAGGCTCCATGAGTATCATCATTTATGTTCTCAAAAGGAGGAACATTGCTGATAATCTGAACGCTGCAGGTTAGATCATTTTTTATGAAGATCTCGTTCGTTACATCCTTGGGGTTGTAGGAGCTGAATATGATCATGTTGTTCTTAATTTCATGTCATGAAATGAATCAATTTTTATTTCTAGAGACCATTTCCCTTTGAATCTATGGCAGTGTTTGCTCAGCCAAAAAAAAAATAAAGGGTTTGAAATGCATCTTGAATCTATGGTAATGTCTGCTCAACTTGAGTTTTCGAGTTCTGCTGCTAATATCACCAATAGAGATTTTTTATTACACAACGGTTTGTGAAAAACAATCATGTTAAGCGTGCAACACAAGGAGCATGAAAAATACAGAAAAAAAAAAAAAAAAAGGTTTGTGGAAACAATAGACTTCACGATGACTTTTTTAGTAGACTTACATGAAAGTTTCTTAAGAATGCCATCATGTAAACCCTACCTTACATGACCATTTTTCTGAAAACCATCACATAAAGTGTCATTCAATACCCCCCACTAGCCCGATAAGCAAATGCAGAACACGACAGGCCCTCCAAAAAAAAAAAGACATGAACGTCCACAAATGTAGCAGCTCCACATCTCTGCCATTCTCCCTCACCCCCTATCCGTTACTGCCCCTTGTAAGTGTTAGTTGCAAAATATTTTTAATTTTGTTGATATTATAGATTAGATTTTTGGTTTGTGACTATCAGATTAAATAATAATTTATATTAAAATTTATGAATGTGTATGAATTGATAGTTATTTGTGTTAGGCTAGGCGTCCTAAGGATTAAATGATGTAATTATTTTTAAAACATTTAATCAATAAAAAGTTTAATATTTATTTCATATATCAATTATGTCATATTTACGTTCATTTATGTTGAATATATGATAAGCAAAACAAAAAAAGTCTGAGACTGTCAAACTAAACCTTTAATATTGTAGTCCTTGCCAGGTTGGCAATCCAAGGCTCATGCATTTTTATCACAAGATTCGATCTAAACTCAAATTTTGAAGCTTAATCTGATAAGAATGAGACCCCATCCAACCACTATAAATTGGAAACATTTTCTATGGTTTTTCATCAATAAGTGAAGTCACTTAAGAGGTTTAGAGAGAGATTTCTAGAGACAGAAATTCTATTACTCTAAAGAATTATTGTTTAACTTCTAGAATAGTAATTCTTATTATTCTCTTGTAGTTATGGGGAGTAGTTACTAAGAGGAGAATCAATGATGTGTGCCCACTCGCACCCGATCGTGGAAAAGAGAATAGTAAAGAAAACCAGTTGCTTGAGGCTTTTTTGGATACGTTTTTTAGTAGCAGTTATGCCAAGCATTTTCCAATCAAAAGTGTAGTTATGATTTTACAAGGCACGAATGATCTTTTATTAATTTATTGTATATAGCATGTCTAAATTGTTTGTAGAAAAAAGTTTATTTTAAAATTTTTAAAATTCTGCTACATACTCATTTTCTAAAAATTTGTATTAGAGAGTTTTCAAAGAGTTTATGACATTGCTATAAATATAAATTATGTGATCTTAATCACTCTTATCCTTGAATTATGTTTTGTAGAGTATTGGTACTTTAAGTTTTCTACATATTTATATGTTGTCATGAGATTAAATGATAACTGTTTAGTAATTAATTATTATTAATTAAATTTCTATTTTAATTATTATTTTTAAATAATTAATTTTACCAATTATAGTTCCTTAGACATTAAAATGTGTATCTAGGTTTTTTTCATGTAATTAGATAACATTCTATCATTATCATGTAGAATTTGTTATTTTATTTTCTAAAAATTTTGTAACCAAAAACGATAGAGTTTTTGGTTGTAAATTTCTATCAAATTAATTATTCAAAGAGAAGATGGATCTAGAAGAGGAAGATGATTGTTGATTAACTTATTTTATTTGTTTATAAAATTTTATAAGTTTTTTGAATTATTATTAAAATCAAAATTATAAAAACAATAGCGAAAATTAAGTCTCAGGTATGGTTTGCGATGGAGCAATCAACCGTCCTATACAAGGTACAATCTACTAAGCATGGCTTCACAATCATCTTGTTGGACAAAGTCAATCGACCGACCCTTGTGTAGGGTGGTTGACCACTAGACAGCAGAGAATTATTTTCTATTTTTTTTGTGAAGTTTTATTTTTAATGAAATAATTTTGAGAAAAACAAAAGGAAATTTATGATAACCAGAAAAATAAAAATATTAAAGATGGACGTCATATAAAGAAGAATACAACAAGAAGATACAAGATGTAGAATCGATAATATATTTCGATTCAAAATTTTTTAATCTTTATTTTTCTTTTCTCTAGGATGGAACCATAATATTATAGTTATTTATTATATTGCTTGTAGTTGTACTTATTGTGTTGCTTGTTTGCTCTATAAAATGTTTTGCTATATATGATAACATGTCATATAGAATAGGAAGACCGCTCATTAAAAATTGTTAATGCATGTTTTCACATTATACCTTGTTTTCTAAAGTATTGAGTGGGAAAAGGTTTTCGAAGAGAGGACCTAATACCTCTATTATTGGTCCATAGGTAACACATGATAGTTCTGACCCCTAGGAAGGAATACAACATGTACTAGTTTAGATCTTCGAAAGAATAATTTGCTTTAGCATGTTTTATTATTGTTCACCCATAGGTGATATTTATACACCATTGATAAAGTAGTTGGAATGATGGTTAAAGTCAAGATTAATTTTATTTTATTTTTACCATATATGGGAGCTCTTTTAATAGAATTAATGGTTAAAAAAGCAATCATTAATATACGCTAGACCAAGACAAGTCTTAGATGGTGTATATTAATTGGATGAGATTTGTATTTCTAATTGAATTTGGCAAGTCTCTTCTAGTTGGCTTCTTGAATTCTATGTTAGGAATTATCGTTTTAAGGTAGTGATTTTTTCATTATTTTGATAGATAAACACATTATATATTTGCTTATATGCTTGTGTAATGTTACTAAAATATTATTACATGTTTGCTAATGTTTGATATATGCATCTTTGTTGTAGATTAAAAATATTCAAAAACGCATTATTATCAATATTTGACAAAAATACATTAATCGGCGAGAACTATAATGATTGGAAATGGAACCTAAATATTGTCATATCCTTTAAGAAACTTAAATTTGTGCTAACCATACCTTATCCTCCCATGCCTATTGAGGAATCCACCAATAAACAAATCCAAACATATGATTGCTGGAGGAATGCTGACGATCAACCCCGCTGCTATATTATGGCTAGCATGAATAACGTGCTACAGGCTCAACATGAAGATCATGAAACTACTTTGTAGACCATGGATAATTTTGAAAACATATTTGGAGGCCAAGCCTTAACAAAGCAGCAAGAGGCTCTTTGGAATCTTCTCAACTGCAAACAAAAACTAGGGACGTGTGTGAAGGATCATATTGTTAGACATGTATGCCCTAATGGAGTAAAAATATAATGAGTTTTTGGAGACATTTTTATCAATAAAGAATTTATTATTTATATACCAAATATTGTCCTCTTTACGTTCATATTTGTTGAATGTATGATAAGCAAACAATAGTCTGAGACTGTCGGTCTAAACCTTTAAGAATTGGGCATATGATGGACAGATTATGCGAAAGACACAATTCTTAAGGTGACGGTCTAAATCAAAAGATCCGCAATCGAGGGCATAAAGTTGGGCGCTTTATTCATGTAAAGATTGTTATGTTGTCTATATCCCTATTGGGAGATGGTTTGTCTTGACCATCGGAGGTGGACTCCGTGAATAGAAACATTGGCACGTTGTCATAGGTGACGATGTGTTGGATCGGGACATAAAGTGAATTGATTTGGATTAATAATTCTGTCTTGGCAAATCGATTCACTTTAGACAAT
>CAMOHE010038421.1:0-28709 GCA_946598075.1 Artocarpus hirsutus | reverse complement strand
TTCTTCTAAATCATTGACCATGTCAACCATATTGTCTCCATCCTCCATATTATCCTCCACAATAGATTGCTTTTCTTTATTTAGTAAAGTTGGATTGAAATTAGACTTGCCATGAAAATGCCACGTTTGATAACTACTTATGATTCCATTTCGAAATAATTGTCCTCTAACAATTGTAATTGGATGCAATCTATGGTTTCCACATTGAATACAAGGACATCGAATTTTATCACCATTTGCATGACTTTTGGCAAAATCCAAAAACTCTTCCACACCATTCACATACTCTTTAGACAATCAAAAATCTCACATCCATTTCCTATCCATTTTGCAATTCCTAAATCAAAATAATAAATAGCAAATATTCAATTAAATTTAATTTCACAATTTATATATATACCCACGCCTACATATATTAATTAATCATAAAAAAAACATCACCCATCGTAAAAAAAAACAAGTTACACATACTCATTATAAAAAGAAGAAATCATACCCATGATCCACAATACAAACTTCACGGAATAAACAACAAGGTCAACAACTATTTATCAACTTCACGGAATAAACAACAAAATCGTCAATGTTTATCAATTTTGGATTAATTATACATCATAATCAACAACTATTTCTCACTTTCTACAAAAAAAACTTACAATTTGGGCTGAGATTAAGGAGTGTGGAGGCGGAGAGAGACGGCGGCGGCCGATTCAGAAGGGTCTGTGTTTGTATTTGTAAAGTGTATTTTTGATATATGTCTGAATGTCGAGGTTGGAAAAGTAAGCTACCACGACGGTTTTCTGAAAAAACCGTCGTGGAAGATACCACGATAGTATTTGGAGAAAACCGTCGTGGTATTTTGAAGATACCATGACGGTTTTCTCCAAAAACCGTCGTGGTATCTATAGATACCACGACGGTTTTCTTCAAAAACTATTGTGGTATCTCCCGAATTCCATGACAGTTTTTCAAAAAACCATCGTGGTATCTTCACTCCATTCCACGACGGTCTTCGTTTTTATGGGCGTAACTTGCCACGCATTTTTTACCTTACCATGATGGTTTTTAGGAAACGGTCGTGTAATCAATAATTTCTTGTAGTGTTTACAGTTGAGCAATTTTTTTTTTGTTCCAAAAAATTGCCCTTCTTCCACATGGACCAATTAAGGTTCAACATTCTAAAGCACGTATGATAAATTATGTAAAAAATAATAACTTTATGCAAGACGTATAGAAATAAGGTGAATTGTACACATGCACCCTGAATTTTTGATATTTGCAAGGTGGACCATGAACTTTAATTCTTGTCTTTAGGACTACAAAGTTGATAATTTTTTTAATGTCGTCCAATGAATAACGGGTGTCAATTAAGAAGACAACAATGAGGGTGCAATTTGCCAAACTTCTAAAAATTGAGGGTTTAAATTTTCAACCATCGAAAAACTTTTAGGTGTACTTTTGTAAAAATCATGAGGCATTTCCAGCCTTTAATTGACGTATGTTTGCTACAAGACCGGACCATAATTTGTAACAAATATTCAAACTTAAAAAACCGAAAGTTCGGGTCCAAATTGCCAAATACCGACATGTGTATGGTGCAATTGCATGATTAACCCTTCAAAATTATATATAAGATGAAGTTTCGGCTTCACTTTACCCTTGCCAATATTTGGAACTAAATCTCCATCCATCCAAGCTTGCAGCAAGAAAAGTCCAAGCCGATATCGCCGCAGCCAGGACACTTGGTGAGCACTGTCATTGGCGAGAAAGTTAAAACAACATTAACAAAATTTAGAAGCATTGCTAAAATTTACACAAGAAAAGAAAATATATATGAAAAAGAATATCATACGTTAGAGTCAGAGCGAAGGAAATCTCATATCATTTGCATTGTCTTTTCAGTATCCTCTGATCGAGTTGAACCAAAGGTCACTATAGCCACACACTCTAACAACTGCATGGAGAGATAGATTAGCTCCTCTGAACATTGGTATGAAGTAAACAAAATATTACTTATATCGACCACTGAGTGTGATGACCTAGCGGTATTTGGACGATTGTGGTTGCCTTTGTATGATCAAAAGTTTTGAGTATTGATAGCCTTTTTCATAGTCTTGAATGTGAAGGCTTATTTTGTCGGTCCAATACTCCATTTAACGTCCCCTACTTTTTTCATAAAAAGAGTGCTACTACTTATATTGCACCAACTATTATGCAAAATCTATAATTACCTTCATGGTCTTGGGTTCTGATTTGAAAGCTTTAGATGGGATGGGAAGTAATTCTCGGTATACCTCATGCCTATTATCTTGTTCCTCAAGTAACATAGCCAATAAGCCTGAAAATTTCGAAAATGAAGAAACCGTATTAGAATCCACTTGACTCCACCATAGCATAACGAGTAGATTTAAGATTCTCAACTTAAGTTCAAAAGGAGAAATGCAGTATTAAAAAAATATAAACTATGTATGGATTGTGTATGTTTTTTTTTTTTTTTTTGCTCTAAAGGTAAAATGTAGATACACTCACCAATCGCTTGAGATGCCAAGTGCAAGTCTTTGGGAGAATCTTTCTTCAATAAATTTAGGCACAGATAAAAGAAAGTAGCAAAACTGACAGAAAAAAGTAGGTAAATAGGTTGGGCCGGCAATGAAAAGCAAAAAAAAAAAATTAAAAGCTCTATTAACGCTTGTAAAAAAAGTTATTGTTAACATTGATATCACAATCACGAGTATTTTGTCACTTTAATATTTGATTTATTTTTCTTCACAAATTATTCCCTAAATTTTAACTTTTTTGACAGTTTCAATCCTTTGCCACTAGAATTAACAAATGACGTCTAAAATTTCACCTAGATAATGTCGTCTTATTGAAATTTTTCAGAAATTGTCTGTTTATTGTTGATGAAACATAGGATAATTTGCATATAATAAACATATTTACGTAAAAATTTCAATAAGTACACAATTAAGACATGATTAGCTGTGTGAAAATTTTGAGTTGTTTTGTTGATTTTAGCCGCAAAGACTAAACTGCTATTATATTAAAGTTGAAAGATTAATAATCTACCAAAAAGAAAAAGTTTGGGAGCCAACATTATACAGTACTTATCTAAAAAAGTGAAAATTTTATAATATGATATTAAAAAAATCACTTTGACTACAATAAATCCTACTAAATTAAGAAAAAGTATGATAGAACTTGCTAAAGTATAACGCCCCGAAATTAATTAAATGTTATTAGTGTGTAAAATAGTGGATCAGTGTACCATAATGAATGTTTTAAACTTAATCTGGTTATTTTATAAAATTTCTAAATTAATGTTATTTTTGGTTAATTTAATGATTTTTAATTACTCTTTATTATTTTTATTTGTTATTTTAAATTTTGAAACAAAACAATTTGTCAAATACCAACCACGTCCTTTTTTAAAAACCGTAGGTAGTATACGGTTTTCTCTCTCGATTTTGCTCACCTCTCTTCTATATTTGTTTCTCTCTTCTCTTCCTCTTCCTCAGTCTCTCATGCTCACCCTCTCTCTCATTCTCTCGTCTCTCTCTTTCCCTCTCACTATCTCTCACTTTCTCTCCCTCTTTCTCTCAATTTTTGCTTCAAAAATCATGCCCAAGCTCCTGTATTCAGCAAATTGGAAGCTCGGGAAAGCATTTGGCTGATCAAAAATACGATTTAAAGCTTCGATTTGAGGTTAGTTTTCAAATTTTAAAACTTTTCTAAATTTTTTAATTTTCTTTGTATTTTGAAATCTAAGCTCATTTAAGCTTAAAAAACCTTTAATTTAAGTTAGAGGAACTTAGGATAACCAGAATCTAAGTTTAGTTTGAAGAAAAACGGATTCAAACTAAGATTTTTCATTTTTCTCTATTTTTCTCTATTTTTGGGTTTATTCAAAAATTTTGTACAAATCTTGTTTAAATTAGTCCAAAAGTGTTTTATAATATTTTTCTATCATCTATAGATGTTTTCTATGCTTGAGAATTGAGAAAAACAGGTTAAAATGAGGATTTGGGCTCGAAAAGTCCGAGACCTGTGCCTGAAAAATTCTAGAATTTTCTAGTTCGGTAAGCCAGATTCATGAGTTCGGCATGCCAGATTCATACAACTGGCAGGCTAAACCTAGAAAAGTTTGGCCGAATGAACCTGATTTTTTGACAGGTCGAACCAAGGAGACCAGCAAACCGACTGGGCATAGTAAAAATTTGTTATTTTTTACTCGTTTTCATCGTTTTGAACCCTGATTGAGATTTTAACGTCACAGTATAATTTTATAAACTTAAATGGCACACTAGGACACCATGAGATAGTTTAGTAACATAGGATATTTCAAGCTAGATACTGATAGACCCGGTTTATATTTAAGGTTGTCTGTGGTTCACAGAACTAATGTATAACGGACTGAGACTGCGATGTGAAATACCGGCATGAGTATTGAGGTAAGACTTCTACCCCTTTCTTGGCAGCCAAGTTTTTAAAATGAATTTGGCCACAAAATAATTTTTATCAAAATGTTTTCAATGATTAATTGAAAAAGATTTTCATTGAGTATTTTTATAAACGGTAGATCGAGGTGATTTTCATAACAAACCTCATAATAAATGTAAATGGTCATGCTTAAAAATGAGATTTTTAATAATTATAGAAAGATATAAAAATATATATATGGGCATGATGCCATATCAGAGATCGGGTCATGTAGCGTGCGACCTTGGGAGCAGGTCTCGAAACCCAGCTAGGCTACTTCGATGGTGAATGTTATGGTTTGCCCAGAAAAAATAAAAAAGATACTTTCTAGATGAACTGTTTTCAATAAAATTTATTTAAATGAATTTATTTATTTAATTTTGTTTTCTAAGATATAATTTAATTTAAATTATTTATCTATTTTAAAGCATAGCCCTACTGAGCCTTTCGCTCACCTTTTATTTGTTTTAAATTTTTTTCCCCTCTAGGTGGATTCTAACTTAGGATTGGAGAAAAATCCATTAACCAAACCTGCGAGCAGTAGATGAGCCAAGTAGGGTATTAGAATTATAAAATCAAGGCATGTATAACTTTAACTTTCTTTTTTTTTTATTTTAGACTGTGGATGCAATTTAATATTGTTGGTACTATGTGTGTGCACAAGTTGTGGGTCAGTAGGACCTAACACATATTCCCTTTTTCTTTATCATTTAATTCCATTTTGTTTTTATCTTATTTGTTTAATTATTAATAATATTTGCTTAAAAAGGTTTTAAATTATCACTATTTCTTAATAAATCAAATTCCTAAACTAGTGTTTTAATTTAAAATTTCTTCTTAGCTAACTTAATCAAACCATGACGTCACCTCCCATACTTCGGAGCGTGTCAAAATGGTATCAGAGCTCAAGGTTATGAACCTTGGGAATTATGCACACATAGGTACGACAATAAAATACCATTGATAGTCTAAATTTTGTTTTCAGAAGTGAGAGAATGGCACCTAGACGTCATTCGACAACTAACGCTGAATTTGGGCACGATGAAGGCCATGTTTACTGCATTCCTACAGATGGCAGCAAGAGCAAGACCAGAGGATTTTGAGGCCATTCATCACCATGCGTACTTTAGGGAGTTCCAACGTGCATCTGTTCCGACCTTCGTCGAAAAAGAGGACCCGCAAGTAGCTGAATATTGGTTAGATTTGATTATGAAACACCTGGATACCCTTGGTTTGCTAACAGAGTATCATGTGGAGTTTGTAGCATATAAATTTGAAGGTGGTGCTAATACTTGGCGGAAGCAAGCAAAGTGCTTGGAGAACAATGGGAATATTAGCTAGGATAGGTTCGAAGAGTTGTTCTACGATCATTATTTCCCATAAGGATATAGAGACCAGAAGGCGGCCGAGTTTTATAGGTTGTAATAGGGTGATATGTCCGTGCAGGAATACTAGGTGAAGTTCAATGAGTTGGCCAGGTTTGTTTCGTCTGCAGTGGCATCAAAAAGTGAAAAGTGTATCAAATTCCAAGACAGACTTAACGCTTCTATTCGATGACAGGTGGTTGCCTCGCGACTCAAGAATTTTGGAGAACTTGTGTCAGCAGCAATATCTGTGGAAAGCGACTATTCGCAATATTGTGAGGATCGAGCAAGGACGTCAGGAGGACAATAGAAGAGCGGTAGGAGGAACACTAGCAGTCGTCCAACTCCAAGGAAGAGCCAAAAGGGTAACATGAACAGTAAAAGCAGCAGTTCATCCAACAGCGGGCGCAACAATTCCTACAGCTTTCATTGTCACTATTGCTAGCAACCGGGACATATCAAGAGGAACTGTCCGATCAGGAGTGCTGGCCTAGGACTTCAGGCCAGTTTAGGAGCCAGTCGTCAGCCCTAGCCTCAGACTCTACCTCAGTGTCAACAATTCCCTCAGCTTCAGTTCCATCAGTTATCCCCCCTGCAATTGCCATATTCAGCACAAGGACATCAGCCGTAGAATTTTTAGCGCAATGTCCCTCAGTATCGAGCACTGAGTACAGCTAGCGTGCAGTCACCTTCACCGCAGCAATATCAGGTGACTAATCCATGACCTAGCAATGTTGGTAGAGGGAAAGGAAAGGCTCCAGTTCAGGTTCACATGATGACATCAAGGAGTTCGGATGCCCAGACCAGCAACATGGTTGTCGATGGTACGGTTCTAGTTTCTTAGTCCCTAGCTTATATTTTATTCGATACTGGTGCCACTCATTCTCTTATTTCAAGCTCTTTTGTATATGCCCTGGGATTAGAGATAGAATAATTTGATGAACCTCTAGTCATAGCCGCACTTTTTTGGGATGGGTGTGTGTGAATTGTATATGTAAAGCTTGTAAAATAAAGATTGGGGATGAGATTGGTGAAGAGTGATTTGATTGTAATCCCCATGAGTTCATATGATGTAATCTAAGAATAGACTGGTTGTCCAAATACAATGCAGTTGTAGACTGCCAACTTTAGAGAATGACTTTAGTGTCCGATAAGGGGACAGTGATCACTTACCAGGGTGGTAATGATTGAATAATGAGTGAACATCTTATGAAGACATGTCTTAGAGGACGGAAGGATCTAGCCTACTACGCCTTCCTCATGAACCTAGAAGGAGAACCTAGTGTATCAAGAAGACATGCAGTAATTCTAGCGGTTGATGAGTTTGAAGATGTCTTTCCCGATGAGTTACCAAGATTACCACTGCATCGGGAGATTGAGTTTAGCATCGAGTTACTTCTAGGAATAGCACCAATTTTTGTAGCATCTTACCGAATGGCACAGACAGAGATGAAAGAATTGAGGAAGCAACTTCAGGAACTTGTTGACAAGAAATATATCCAAAATAGTACATTGTCATGGGGAGCACCGGTTTTATTCGCTAAGAAGCATGATGGAACCCTCGGGCTATGCATTGATTATTGGTAGCTAAATCGAGTCACCGTGAAGAATAAGTATCCTCTGCCCAGGATCGATGAACTGTTTGATCAGTTGGGAAGTTCGTGGTATTTCTCGAAAATAGATTTGCGATCAGGATACCACCAGCTCAGGATTAACAAAGAAGACGCCCCTAAAACAGCTTTCAAGACCCAGTATGGACATTGTGAGTTTCTGGTGATGTCGTTTGGACTGACAAATGCTCTGGTAGCCTTCATAGACCTAATGAACAGAATATTTAGGCCTTATTTGGATCAGTTCGTGATCGTGTTCATCGACGATATCTTAATCTACTCTAAGACTTGAGAGGAGCATGAGCAGCACCTCAAGATCATACTTTAGACTTTACGGGTGCATCAGTTGTATGCTAAGAAGGAAAAGTGCAAGTTTTGGCTTATAGAAGTTAAGTTTTTGGGACACGTCATCTCCAAGCAAGGTATTCGGTGGATTTATCTAAGGTAGAAGCCATAGTGGAGTGGGAACGACCGAAGAATATAGCAAAAATTTGTAGCTTCTTGGGACTTACAGGATACTATAGGAAATTTATAAAGGACTTCTCAAAAATTGCAGCGCCACTGACAAGACTGATTAGGAAGAATGTCAAGTTTGAGTGAGATGAAGAATGTGAGCTCGCCTTCCAAGAGTTAAAGAATTGGTTGACCTCAGCCCCAGTATTGATTATCCCCAACAGTGATGAGTCATATGAAGTTTACACAGATGCTTCAAGACGCGAGCTTGGGTGCGAGTTGATGCAACATGGACGTGTGGTGGCGTATGGATCGAGACAGCTATGACCTCACAAGCGAAACTATCTTACGCACGACTTGGAACTCGCAGCGATGATTCACGTGCTGAAGATCTGAAGATGCTATTTGTATGGGGTGACATTTTAGGTTTTCTCTGACCACAAGAGTTTCAAGTATCTATTCACCTAAAAGGATCTAAACTTAAGGCAACGAAGATGGATGGAGTACATGGAAGACTATGATTTTGCACTACAGTTTCATCCCTGGAAAGCTAATGTGGTTGCTGATGCACTTAGCTACAAATCTTTAGGGATTCTCGCTTGTTTAGTTCTCGAGGATTGGAAAAGGGACGCAACAGTGAGCAAGTACAGGCTGCAGTATTGTGAAGACTACGATCGAGTTTCGGGGTACCATATGGAGACGGCCCCAACTCTCGTTCAAATGGTGAAACAGAATCAGTGGCGAGATCAGTATCTATAGGGAATCCGAACGTAAATTCAAAACAGAGAGCAATTTGAAGAATAGAGGATACATGCCGATCAATCGTTGTATTTCAAAGAGCGTCTAGCAGTTCCAGCAATCGTAGAAGTGACGAAGGTCGTAATGGATAAAGCCCACAAGTCTCAGTTTGCCATTCATCCTAGGAACACGAAGATGTATCGTGATCTGAAAAGACAATACTGATAGAGAGGTATGAAGAAGGATGTTCAAGAATACATGGCCAAATGTATGACTTGTCTTCAGGTGAAAGCCGAGCATCAGAAGCTAGCAAGTTAGCTTCAGCCACTTCCTATTCCAGGATTGAAATGGGAGCACATCACGATGGATTTTCTCACCAGTTTACTGAGGACAAAACAAAGGCATGATGCAATTTGGGTCGTGGTCGACAGGTTAATGAAATCGGCTCATTTCATTCCCTTCAGGTCAACTTGTTCGAGAAGAGTACTCGGAGAATTATATCTACAGAATATAGTGAGATTGCATGGAGTTTCTTTGTCCATCACATCCGATAGAGACACCAGATTCAATGCCAAGTATTAGAGGAGCTTTCAGGAGGCCTTAGGGATGGATCTAAACTTCAGCACGGCATTTCATCCTCAGACCAATGGGCAATCTGAGCAAGTTATTCAGATTCTCGTGGACATGTTGTGTGCTTGTGCACTAGACTTTGGCAGGAATTAGAAGAGGTACTTGCATCTAGCAGAGTTCGCATACAATAATAGTTTCTAATCAAGCATTAGCATGGCACTGTTTGAAGCACTGTATGGACGACCATGTCCATCACCGATGTGTTGGGCAGAACCACAAGATAGAATCATTCTCGAGCCAGATGAGATTCGTGACAACAATGAGAAGGTCACCATGATACAAGATCGATTAAAGGCAGCTCAAAGTAGGCAGAAGAGCTACATGGATAGGAGACACCGACCATTGGAATTCAAGGTAAGAGATTTTGTTCTCTTGAAAGTATCACCTCGTAAAGGCATCACGCAATTCAGAGTAAGTGGTAAACTCACGCCAAGATATGTTGGACCGTTCAAGATTACTCAACGCGTGGGTGTGGTTGCCTAGCGCATAGATCTTCCTCTCGAGCTATCTTGTGTTCACTACGTATTCCACGTGTCGATGCTTCAGAAGTGTCTACCTGAGCAGAATAAGATAGTCTCATTTCATGACGTGCAGATCCAAGAAGACATGACATACGAGGAAGTGTCGATTCAAATTATCGACCGAAAGTGATCAACTTACGACGTCGCGATATACGGCTAGTGAAGGTCGTGTGGCAGCATCACGGGATTGATGAAGCCACTTGGGAATTAGAATCGACTATGTGAGAGTTGTATCTGCATTGGTTTTATTTCTAAAACAATTTGTATATTTCAAGGGCAAAATTTGTTTTAAGGGAGGAGAGCTGTAACGCCCCAAAATTAATTAAATATTATTAGTGTATAAAACGGTGGATTAGTATGCCATAATAAATGTTTAAACTTAATTTGGTTATTTTATAAAATTTCTAAATTAATGTTATTTTTGGTTAATTTAATGATTTTTAATTACTCTTTATTATTTTTATTTGTTATTTTGAATTTTGACGCAAAACAATTTATCAAATACCAACCACGTCTTTTTTCAAAACCGTGGGTGGTATAAGGTTTTCTCTCTCGGTTTTGCTCACCTCTCCTCTCTATTTATTTCTCTCTTCTCTTCCTCTTCCTCACTCTCTCATGCTCATCCTCTCTCTCTCATTCTCTCGTCTCTCTCTTTCCCTCTCACTGTCTCTCTCTTCCTCTCCTTCTTTCTCTCAATTTTTGCTTCAAAAATCACTCCTAAGCTCCAGTATTCAGCAAATTGGAAGCTCGAGAATGCATTTAGCTTATCAAAAACATGATTTAAAGCTTTATTTCAAGGTTAGTTTTCAAATTTAAAAACTTTTCTAAATTTTTTAATTTTCTTTGTATTTTGAAATCTAAGCTCATTTAAGCTTAGAAAACCTTTAATTTAAGTTAGAGGAACTTAGGATAACCGGAATCTAAGCTAAGTTTGAAGAAAAATGGATTTAAACCAAGATTTTTCATTTTTCTCTATTTTTCTCTATTTTTGGGTTTATTCAAAAATTTTGTGCAAATCTTGTTTAAATTAGTCCAAAAGTGTTTTATAATGTTTTTCTATCATCTATAGATGTTTCCTATGCTTGAGAATTAAGAAAAACAGGTTAAAATGAGGATTTAAGCTCGGGGAGGCTGAGACCTGTGCTTGAAAAATTCTAGGCTTTTTCAGTTCAGCAAGCCAAACTTCATGTTCAATAGGCCGAATTCATACAACCGGCAGGCCAAACCTAGAAAAGTTCGGCCGATCGAACCTGATTTTTCGGCAGGCTAAACCAGGGAGACCAGTAGACCGACCGGGCATAGCAAAAATTTGTTATTTTTCACCCGTTTTCACCATTTTGAACCCCGATTGAGATTTTAACGTCACAGTATAATTTTATAAACTTAAATGGCACACTAGGACACCATGAAATAGTTTAGTAACATAGGATATTTTGAGCTAGATACTGATAGACCTGGTTTATATATTAAAGGTTGTCTGTAGTTCCACGGAGCTAACGTATAACTAACCGAGACTGTGATGTAGGACACTGGCACAAATATTGAGGTAGGATTTCTACCTGTTCTTAGTAGCCAAGTTTTTAAAATGATTTTGGCCACAAAATAATTTTTATCAAAATGTTTTTAATGATTGATTGAAAAAGATTTTCATTGAGTATTTTTATAAACGGTAGATTGAGATGATTTTCATAACAAACTTCATAATGAATGTAACTGGTCATACTGGGTAAAATGAGATTTTTAATAATTATAGAAAGATATATAAATATATATATATATGGACATGATGCCATATCAGAGATCGGGTCGTGTAGCGTGCGACCTTGGGGACAGGTCTCGAAACCTAGTTGAGCCGCTTCGATGGCGAATGCTATGGTTTGCCCAGAAAAGATAAAAAGTTACTTTCTGGATGAACTGTTTTCAATAAAATTTATTTAAATGAATTTATTTATTTAATTTCATTTTTTAAGATAAAATTTTATTTAAATTATTTATTTGGTTTAAATTTTTTTCCCTTCTCGGTGGATTCCAACTTAGGATTGGAGAAGAATCAATTGATCGGACCTGTGAGCAGTAGATGAGCAAAGTAGGTTATTAGAATTATAAAATCATGACACGTATAACTTTAACTTTCTCTTTTTATATTGGACTATGGATGTAATTTAATATTGTTGGTACTATGTGTATGCACAAGTTGTGGGTCAGTGGGACCCAACACATATTCCCTTTTTCTTTATCATTTTATTCCATTTCGTCTTTATCTTATTTGTTTAATTGTTAATAATATTTGCTTAAAAAGGGTTTTAAATTATCGCTATTTCTTAATAAATCAAATTCTTAAACTATAATTAAAAATTTTTTCTTAACTAACTTAATCAAACCAATATGTCACCTCTCGTATTTTGGGGCGTGAAAACATTTGAAAAATAAAATTGTTCTATGTGGAATAATTTTTTTTTTTTTTATATCCTACTATAAAATTCTCTATAAGCACATAAAAGAAAATGATCAAAAAGAGATGGTAAATAGCTTTTCAACCAGGTGGAAAAAATAAAATAAAAGCAAAATTAAAAGAGACAAAAGAAAAAGACTTGCTTCCTTTGCAAGAGTTCATGCTCCGAGTTAAAATAGAAAGAACTAAGCTCGTAATGATAGATGCCAGTGCCTTTTCCCTCTTGGGGCTCCCTCAAAAATAATAATAATAATAAACCGAAATTAGAGAGAACATTGTAATTTAAATAAATAAAACGTAAAATAATGATTATTGCAAATATGAAAATAGAAAAAAAAATTATTTTCTTTTTCTCAAGTAATTCCTCCAAGTAATACTTTGTTCCCTTGTAGGATTCGGACGGATTTGAACTGATATCTTCAGGGCCTTCTTCATTAAGTTCTGGTCTTCTTGCTGTTTAATTATAGTTGTTTGACATGGTAGTTAGAAAAAACTATTAATTGAAACTGTTTTTCCTGTAACATATAAGTGCTTTTCACTATAACAACATTTTACTTTTTACTATAACATGTGAGAGCTTCATACTATTCATAACTGAGATAATAACTATGACCACTCCTTACCAAACAGGCTAATGAGAAATAAGTAGACACTCTTTCAAACATTGTTAACGGGAAATAAGGAAAAGTATCCAACTTCAAATCTTTTATAATATATAATATGCAATTTCGTCTAAAACATGAAAATAATTATAACAATTACTAAGTAATTTTGATAATATTGTTAAAATATTCTACGAAAATCGCTATATTTCAATTCATGAGACACTTATTAGCAAATTTCGTTATTTTTTTTAGGGGACTTCATCATTCTTTATATCACAAATGAAATATTATAAATGTATTTTTTTTTAATTTCATAAATATATGGATAAATTAAACGAAAACATAGACAATAATTAGAAAGAACAAATATGTATAAATTAATACTTACACATCTTCGTCATCTTGATGTTGCAGAATATGTTTTCGACGTCTTTGTCGATTGTTCTTAACTTTTCTACTTTTTTGTACAGTTCCGTAGTCCTGTACGTATTAGTGGAAAAAAAAAATCCAAGTGACTCTTTATAGGCACCACAACCAAAAGCACACCTTATTTGAGAGGAAATCAAATTCCTAATTTAAAAGGAACTCGGATTCCTAAATTGGAAATAATTGTTAAATTGGGAAAGTATAAGTCTAACTGATAAAACCCGTGTGGAAAATAAGGGTAGGTTTAATTGTAGCATTTTTTGAACTCAATGAACTTAAATTTAGATTTGAGTATCAAAAATCTTCCGGATAAATATTTGTTTCCCTCAAATCTGAATCATTTGAGTATCAAGAATCTAAGTTTTTATCCTTCGGATGCATGTTTGTTTCCTCCTTAAATTTTTGATACTTAGATATCTTTATTACAGTAAAAACAAAAATTCTCTTTCATTTATTTGAGAAAAAAAATCATAACTTCTTCATTTGATATCCAATTGAAATGATTTTTTTCACTGTGTTTTTAATGAAGAGAGGAATAAATCAAGATCCATATTGCATATTTTTTAAGATCATTAACATTAAGATTTTATTAGATTTATTAATAAATCAAAAACTATCTTCACTACCCTTCCAAATACAAATTTCATTTTTATTCCATACTCAGATTAAAACTTAAATGCACATCCAAACGTCAATTCGAATAACAATTCAAATCACTAACCTAAATCATAATTCAAATCACACTAACTCAAATTAAATCGAATATCTTTTCCAAACGAAAATGTGCCTGTTTGGTTTAAGTACTAACTTGACTTAAATGACTCAAAACCATACTTAAGCATCATCAGTACTTCTGATACTTGTTTGGTGGCTAAAATTTGCAATGTTTTTGAATCACATTTTGGGTCTTCTTTTATTTGATTCGTGGTTTAAATTATTTTATTATAGTATTTTTTTTCATAAAAATTTAAATTTTTATTCATATTTTTTATTTAAATCTATGAATCAAACAGATTCAGTTTTGGTCTCCCTCGTTTTCTTGGGACTCCTATCACTGAGCAAAAGTGTTACTCGTGAACCCAAATGTAGGGGAATCTCTGCACATTGATCAGGAATCTCTACTGCCCATTTTACCATTGAGGGTGTATTGTGCATCTTACCGTTGAGGGTTTATTGCGCTGCCCATTAATCCCCCAACGCTAAACTGGTATGCGTTGATCTTTCCTCCCCTTTTCCTCTCCTCTCTCTCCCCCTCTCCCTCTAGCCCAGGCAAAACGGCAACTGTTGCTCCCTCTGCTTTGACCTTGTGCCTGTCGACTCCGTCATCTTTTTGGACGATGGAGATCGAGCCAGCGTAAAGCTTATCAGACCCTCCGTGCGTCTCTGACCTGTTATCGTTGTCGACGGAGTAAAAGATGACTGGAACTCTGGCAAGTCGCTTGGGTTCAGCCAGAATGTACCCAATTGTTGGTGGCCTCAAACATGATGGTACATTTTCCTGTCTCCAAAATATGTTTCTTTTCTAATTTTTCTTGAAATTTGTTTGTTGGCCTCGTTGATTAGAGTCCTGCATCTAAAAATTGTTTTTTGGCCTCGTTGATTAGAGCCCTACATCTGAAATTTGTTTTTTGGGCTCGTTGATTAGTCTTGCATCTGTGCTTGGTTGTGTTGACATGAAATTTGCTTAGACTGAAATCAAGGCTCTTTGTTGGTTAATGTTGTGATTAAAATGTGCTAAATGTGTTACATTTCAACTGAGGACTTATATACTAAATGGTCTCATTCATTATAGTTAATTCTTGTTAATTTGGAAATTTTTTTTAACTCTTTGACTATGTCTTGCATCTGTGCTTCTGTTGTGTGCATTAGACAAAGAATATGGAAGAAGACCATGGAATTCGTTGGAACTCAAATCAACTATAGGATGTGTTGGGAATGAAATTTTATTATTTTCCCAGTCAATTAATTAAAGACATATTTCTAATAAGGAATTTTTTTAGTTGAGTTGCTCTACAAGTTTCTTCTCATATTACAGAGAATTGCACTCTCACCATATCAGAAAAACTCTTTCTTCTCACTTTCCCCCCATATTTATAAACGTTTGGCGATATCAAGGAATCTTCTATTCTTCATTATGACCATTTCATTCTTCTATCGTCTTCTGATCTATTGGAATGCTCATCATCTGTGGCAAGCTCTTTTAAATGAGTCTGACTTTCCTTCAATCTCACTTTGCTTTCTTATAGGACTTCTCTATTTTGTTCTTGCTTACATCATTTAGTAGTAAACCGTGTTGTGCTATGTTATGAATACAGGGTTGTTCTTCTTGTTC
This sequence comes from Artocarpus hirsutus, assembly GCA_946598075.1. NCBI lineage: Eukaryota > Viridiplantae > Streptophyta > Magnoliopsida > Rosales > Moraceae > Artocarpus > Artocarpus hirsutus. The sequence continues at coordinate 13,099 of CAMOHE010038421.1, read as the reverse complement.
CTATCTTGATCTTACATCAACTCTTTTTTTCCTTTAAAATCGAATCTCCTATGAGCTTTTTATTTTTTGACTTATGGCATTCATACAGACTCAGTGGTACCGAATATTAGGCAACATAGTTGCACAATGGCATTTCAAAAGTATAATTGGTCTAGGCCCCTTACACACCATATCTCGAAATAACTTCCACCCACTACCACAATCACCAATTGTAAGCAACAACCCAAACAAGTTATTAATAGCTGATTTTACAGCGTGTTTGGAAAAAATATCGAGGATGAGCTTAAATTTTATGCCATGTGAAGAAGGTTATTGAACTATGAAAATGTGGTAACATCTTGACATTATGCAATGAATGTTGGAACCTTGGACATAATATTATTTGCAGTTGGTAATTAACGCAATTGGAAATTGATACCATGATAAGAAGACATGTCAAAAAGTGTTCTCAAATGTTTTCTGAATACACCATAATCCAAACCTTTTGTTTCAGCGGATTATTAATGATCCATGAAAAGGAATGTTATGTAAAACATTCTCAACTGTTGGTTTATTGTCATTTGTGATCTATGAAATGTGTTTTTGTGAGATTTTCATCTGTTTATACTTTTCCTCAGTACGATTTCCATATTTTGCTGATTAATATTCTTTCTTATTTGTTTTGGTTATTAGAAATTGAACTTGATAAGTTTATTGGTACTACATTTATGATCTTAGAGAAAGGGTTGGCTGTGATGAAATTAATTTTACTTCCTCATGTTGGTTAAAGTTTGTCATGCTTATGATGCTAGTGTGCTCTCGGTTGACGATGCATAGGAATTTCCTATTTTACCAACCGGTCGTAGTATTGCTATGGACGTCGTAAGTGCTAATACACAATGCTTATGCTCCTAATGTAAAGAGGAAGAAGCAATAATAGATCTAAGCCAGATTTATGTCCCAATACTTGTTAACTTTTTATTATGTTGTTTTCATGGGGAAATTGCATATGCATTTATTGTTGTGGGCTCAGTGATTTAATGGTGGAAATGGAAAAGATGGGGGAAGAAAAGAAACAATGATGAGGCAACCGTTAACTGGAGTAGAAAAAATGAGAGGGCTTTGTTATTAGGGTTGGTGGACCATCAAATAACTACTTTGGGACGACATCCTTTAGCAGTCGATTGGGACACGTGGGTGGGGGAAATGTTTGGTCAAGGTGTGCCTGGAGAACATTATAAACAAAAGCAGAATCGACTGAGAAAGAGTTTTCATCTATATTCCGTCCTAATGAATGCAAGTGGCCTTAGTTGGGATCCTAAAACTGGGGCCATTCGCTACGATCTAGAGCATTTAGATGATTTCTTAGCGGTAATTTCTTTTGTTTTCACTTGGCCTGTATTAATTCTTGTAGATACTGTCCAACTTTCATTTGTTGTGATGTTAATTCCTTTCTAATTTGATGTCCAGAGAACCCCCAATGCCAAAGACTTGATTGGTAAGGCTGTGCCTAATTAGGCATTGAAAGCCCAATTGTTTCATAGAGAGTCTGCTATTGAGAATCATGCAATGGCTTCTGGTTTGACACGTCTTATCGAACTTTCTAGTCTGCAGAGAAGCAATGACAAGCATAAAGGAGTCTCTGAGCAGATGGACTTAGAAGATGATTTTAACAACCTAGAGGACAGGGCATACATTTTTAATTTGACAAGAACTAACGGCCGTAGATCAGGACCACGTGCCACCAACATTGCTCCCACGTCCCAGACAATTGGGAAGAGGCCAATGCGTAACAAAGTTCTGACGGATTCACAGGTAGCTGCCACTGCCTTGTAGAGTATCGCAAATTCCCTATCTAGTTGCGACAGCAATAGGAGCACTGGTGGTCCACATTCAGCCAATCAACCCACGTCAAATGAAGGGGAATGGAGGCGGTGCCTAACTATCATGAGTGAGATGAACCTAGGCCCAAATAAGTATTTTGAATTTACAGAATTCTTGTCGATGAATCCCAACTTCCAGCTTGCATTCCTCAAAGCAAATCCAGAATATCACATGGCCTTCGTAGAGAGGGGGATCGCGAAAGTTCAATATCAGCAAAGCCTAACAGCAGAACGCACGCCTCCACCACTAGGACCGTCTCAACCACCACTAGGGCCTTTCTTCTCTTCGCTTGCGCATTATAAACTGGACAACCCGTACTACCCACGTCCACCTTATGGTAGACATGGCCCATTTTAGTGTCTCATTTAATGCATGCCTTCTATTTTCTTTTTTAAGCCCATTTGTTTAGATTTTTGTCACCTTATTTAAGGTCAATATTAGTCACATTTGGACAACATTGCTATTTTTTTTTTTTTACGATTGTATTATTTATTCCTTGTGATTTTTCATTTGTGGGTGAGGACAACATATACTTCATTATTTGTATGTTAATTGTCATTGACAAATGTTTTATTTGCTTAAAGATGTTTTATTTGCTGCAAGTTTATACATTTATTGGGGTACTATATTTCGATTGTCTTCATGTGCAACAATATTCATTTATCTTCAAACTATGGAACTATCCAATGATTTGCCACAATCTTACAACATATTAATAATTCATTGTAGGGATTTTATGGCGGGTTTTGGTGAACCAAGTTATAGAAACAATAATTCGAATGACGACGATAATATTATGCAGCCTCGTCAACTACGGAGCACGTTGTAGATGCTTGGGCACGAACGAGTAGATAATTTGTTGCAGGGTCATCCCAATAGAATATACAATAAGATTCGAATGGGTGCCGACACATTTACAATGTTAAGCGCAATAGTTCAAAATAAGGGCCTGCTAAGACTGAATCGTAATACCAATGTTGATGAACAACTAATAATATTTTTAAACATCATATCACAAAGTCAAACAAACCAAGAAACGCAGGATTATTGGTAGTATTCAGAGAGATAATTTCTCGTTACTTCACACATGGCCTCCATGCAATATGTGAATTGAGGCATGACTTTATTCTACCTCCTAAATAGAATGACCTGCCGATGCTTGTGAGAAAGCATAGGAACAAGTACCTTTCATGGTTCAAGGTAACTAGAGACAACTATTGAAATTATCTACACACTTGCGTAAAATAGTTGACTTTAATCAAATGACTTCACCCTTGGATATACAGGATTGCATAGGCGCTATTGACGGTACACATGTACCATGTATTCCATCCAACGAAGAAACGAGAAGGTATATTAATAAAAAAGGCTTTCATTCACAAAATGTCATGGGTGTCTGCGACTTTGACATAAAATTTACATTCTTCTTAACTGGCTGGGAAGGATCCAGCCATGATGCATGAGTGTTACTAGATGCTATATCTTATACAAAGAAACACTTTCCAAGACCACCGTTGGGTAAAACAAAAAAAATTTTAATTCTTTTTATTTCAACATTTGCTTTTCTTGTATTATCGAAATATATATACTAACACCACTTGTGATTTGCTTAGGGAAATTCTATTTAGTAGATTCTGGCTATCCGAACACAGATTGTTTTCTTGCTCTATATCGAGGAGTTACATATCACTTACAGGAGTATCAAAAGCATAGGCGGGTCCTCGCTCACTGAAGGAGTTGTTCAACTATACCCACTCCTCTATTCGCAACTCCATTGAGAGAACCTTTGGTGTGTGGAAGGTGGGATTCCCAATTTTGACGAGCATGAAGCCTTTTCCATACGACAAACAAACATTGATCTCAATTGCTTGCGTTGTCATTCACAACTTTGCACGCACGTGGCAAATAAATGATGAGATTAGGGGTGCAAAATTCATGTTTGTGTCGTGTTTATATCAGCACGTTTACAGCATGACATGTTCAGGCCAAACACGCACACGGCATGATTAATAAACGTACCAAAAATGCAAACACGAACATGACCTGCCTATGGCACATGTAACACGGCACAACACGATTAACATGATTACTAAGCATGCCGCGATAGGTTGACATGATAACAACATGCATATAGCACTATGACCTGGTTAACTAAAAATTACAAAATTAAAAAAAAATTAAAAAAATAAAAAAATAAAAAAAAGCCAATAAAGAAAATTAACAAAAACACAATATTTAAATAATACTAACCTATTACAAATATTTCAAATATTTTTATTTTTAAGTTTAAATGTGTTATAAACGGACGAGTCGTGTCTTGCTATGTCGACATGCTTACAGTCTATTTAATTAAACGTGTTAAGGCGTGTTAAACGGGTTAGCACGAATCTAACCTGTTTATTTTCGTGTTATTCGTGCTAACCTATTTATGGCTCAGTTAATAAACATCTCGTATTGTGTCATTATACCATGTCTAAAATTGCCGGCCCTAGATGAGATCCATAGTAGTACTATGATGATTCAATACCAGTAGCAGAGATAGAAGATGAAAATGTAGAAGAAGAAGATGGGATGCAAGACGATGATGGGTTTGATGTGAACTCATTGATTCATAATAGGGGGACAACGGCAACATGAATGCTCACAAGGATGCGATGGCGATGGAAATGTGGGAAGCTTATGCCCAATACCCTTGGCACACCTCTAGGCATTAGTATTTCCATATAAAAAATTTTTTTGCTCAATTGTTCAAACATTGGTATGTTAAGTTTTCTTTTCAACACCACTTTGTGTGTACAACTTTGCTATCATATATACATTGCTTTTGAAAAAAAGAGCATGTTCTTTGTTCTCTTCGTGTTTTTTTAACTACTTTATGGATTGGAGAGAAAATTGATTCTTACAAAAAAAAAAAAAATTGCATGAAAATAGGCAAAAAACAAAAGACTTAATATAGTTAGAAGAGCATTTTTCATATTATTAATATTGAGTTCATGTGAACCAAGCATGGATTTCCTAATGCAAATGAAATGAAAATAATTTATTTCATAAATTAAATTTATGCACTTTTGCAAATATGTGCTATTTTCTTAATAAATTTTTTTAATTTTCAAAAAAGGACCATGAAAAATCCGAATCCAAATCTCAAATGTACCAAACACATATTTATAACTCAAATCAGGAGTTCAAACACTTACCAAACACATACTTGAATCTTCTACCTAACTCGAATCAAAAAACTCTCACAACCAAATGCTAACTCAAAATACAATTCAAATCATAATTTAAATCATAAAGTTTAATCAAAAGGATCCAAATCACCATAATTCGAATCCATTTACCAAACGGACCCTTAGATTAGTTGAGAGATCAAGAGGGAGCACTTTAATCTGTGAGTCTCTAAAACTTTCTGAAGAACTATCATTCACAAATCACGAACGGTAGTTTTGAGTATTTCTTAATTGGTTAGAAGGAGAGCCATAGGGGAAGAGCTATACGACGTGTGTCCACACATACTCCGATCGTGGATAGAGAATAGCAAAGAAGACCAGTTAGTTGATGCTTTTTAGGAATGTTCTTTTCTTCATTGATTGCAAGAGCTCTTCGGCAAACAAGGTTAGTAAGATCTGGTTAATTTATGCATATAGTGTATTAAACTTGTGTTTTAGAAAATACTTTAGTATAAAAAATTTTAATTTCCATGCGTACTATTTTTCCAACAATTAGTATTACTAAGGAAATAATTTTTTATTCTAAAATTAAATGAGTTCCCAAGTCTATAAATTTATATTTTGAAATACTTTGCTAAATAATCTAATTTAAATATCAAAAAACATATTAAGAAACATAACATCATAACCACATGAATTAGAAAGTCTGCCTCAGCATCAGTTCAGGGATTCACATCAAAATGCTATATCCAAAAGTACAAAGGAAATATACATAAATATTACACCCACAATACGACCGACATCAAACCACAGTCTAAAAGTTAAAAAGAAGTCTAGAATAGAATGGAAGGTTTGAAAGTTTAATTATTGCATGTCTTGGCTTAAGAGGAAAACGAAATAACCCTAACGGGAAAATGTAACAACATGAGGTACATCTCGACCTCGAGATTTGTAACTGCCACAGTTCACTCAACACTGTTCTTAGCACCGCCTAGAGGAGGTTAAGTAAAAACAACGAAAAATGAGCGAAAGGCCCTGTAGCATATTATTTAGCAAACTTTGCATATTAAACAAATAATTAAAGCATGAATTTTTAAATAATCAAGTAAAGAGAGATAAAGCAGTCCAATTCTCAAAGTCTCAACAATATATATATCACATACCAACATACTTACAATATTATAGCCAATCACTCTCGTTGTGGAGTGCCTCGGTCGAGGTTTAGGGTCCTTCTTCTAAGGCTATATCCCATAACCTAATCTATGTGGTTATAAAACCAACTACCAGAAGACATACACATTCGTGGTCGCATTTAAAATATCAACCGCTAGAAGACATGCATATTCGTGGCAGCGTTTGAAAATCATTATGCTTGGAATATTTATTTCGAGTCTAAAATATGATAGCATAGCAATATTTATGTACATATACTTTTGCAGGCATTTTGTTATAAGAAACATTTTATAAACATTTTATTTGGAACATACACATCTAAAGTATAGCATTATAGCCAAAACAATATCATTTAAAACGTGGTTATCAAGGAAAGGATTAGAAATCCTACCTCTTTGCTAATACATCCTATGGATACTCTCAATTCTCATGAGTCTCACCCAAGGAATCATAGAAGTATACATTATGCAACCAAGGAATCCATGTTTAAACATCTATAGCATGTTTCTAACAATAATCTTGAGTCAAACATCAAATTATTCCTTGCTTACAACATATAAATTCAGATTTTTGACATGCAAGTTATTCTCAACATGGAGACTTTGAAACAAAACTAACCTTTATAAAGCCACAACTTAGACTCATAAACACGAATTTGAACAATCTTTTTAGATATAAAATTTATGAATGAAAAATTAAATCAATTTACAAAGATCCAACCTCAGATTTTGGCTAGATTGGAACTTGACTTAATGGCATTTTACCCCTGTTTTTGGTTTGAAGGCTAGGTTCTTTGAGTTTGAGATTTTGAGGCAGACTAAGAGAAAAGAGAAAGAGAGAAAACGTGGGAGAGAAGAAGAGATGGGAGGTCTGAGATTTCTAAGTGTCTTTCTTAGGTTTGGCCTGTGTAGAGTGTGTGGTTTCATGGCGAAACAATGGGTTGTCTGTGAATTTTCATGTCTGAACTTTCACGTGAAAAACTGAAACGATGTCTAGTGGGGTTGCTTTGTATTTTTTAAAAAATGTTGGGGTTTCATTTGGGATTAATTGAAATGTGTGGGTTATGGTGAAATTAAATAAAAGTTTAAAATCTGAAAATGTTTTATAATATGTTTTGAAGAGAATTTCTAAATGGTAAATCTTGAAGGAAATAAGAAATTTTTTTTAAATGTTAATGATAACAAGTTAAAGAAAAATAAATTAAACTAGTTTGGCACACTATTTTGTCATGTTTACGCACTAATTATATTTTAATTTTAAATAGAATATTGCAGTTAATAATAACAATACCCATTAATTAATGAGTAGAAAATCTCAGGTAGACTTAATGGATTGAAACTCTTTGTAAGATAGAAAAAGCAGATAATGCACTAGAGATAAATCACATGGTTACTTACAAAGATTCTTAAAAAAAAAAAAAAAAACCACTACCACATCTTACTATTTAGAGAGAGAAATTGAACAACAACTTGGAGAAGAAAAGAATGTTTTACAAACTTAAAGCTCGTAGTAGGAATTTTTTTAAGATGAGCAAATCAATGGATTATCGCTTCGGTTGCTTTTTTTTTTGGCTTTATTTTGCTTATTTTTTCTCTTTTTTTTTTATAATTTAGTTTTTTTGAACTTTTAATAAAGTTGTGTTTAATACATTAATTAGAGAAACATATTTCATATAAAACTACAGGGACATGTTCTCCTTCAGGTTCGTCACAAGATCGAGATTCGAGAAATATATTTTATGCTTCTTTAATTACAGTTGTACTCTGCAACACATGTACTTCTGCTTATATTTATACATACACATATATATATATATATATATTGAGAAAAATTGATATTGTACATATACAACTGAACTAAACATAATTGATGTCAAATATTATATACTATAATCACCATCGTCAAACTAGCATACATTAGTGAGCTCGGTATAGAGAAGTCTGAGATCAGAAATAACAAGTTAAATTACTATCAAATCAGCTACAAATAATAACTCATAGTGCTAGAGCCAACAAAAGTAAACATAGCCGATAGCAAATATTAAGTTTTAAATCCCTCAAATATCTATATATATATATATATATGTATATTAAGTTAAAAAAATAATTAACAATAGCATTGATCTTTTCACCTGATGTGTTTCCTTTTTTTGGTATTTTCATTATAATTATGGAGGTGGTTTATATATATATATATATTAAGTTACAAATAATAATTAACAATGGCGTTGATGTTTCCACCCGGTGTGTTTCCTTTTTTTTTGGTGTTTTCATTGTAATTATATAGGTGGTTTTCTACTTTCTGGTTTTTCATAGGTGTTTGTACTCTGTGATGTGGTTTTACATTTTAGTATCTTTAGTTTCTTGATCTTACATGATAAGATTTATCCATCTTTATAGTGGTGTGCTCAAAAAAGTCGTTGTGATCGATAAGCAATGTACCCATTTGGTTTCCCTGTGTTGAAATACGGTACAAGTATTACAACCTTGTACGTTTCAATCAAACTTACGGTTGGTTCCAATTTATTGTCGGAGTTAAGTTGCTAAATACATTGAGGTCTTTAGCTTTTAGATTCATGTTTGCATTTTCCTAATTTGGAATGATATTACTTTTATATTTCAAGGAATAAAAAAAAACAATGGTGCATTAATGACTACCGAAGTAATAATTACAATTTACAATGGAAGAGCTGGTGAAGAAACTGACGTAGATTATGAAGAATGCACAAGAGTGAAGACAGAGATATAAAAATGAGGCACCGTTATTTTAACTGGAAATTCACCAACTTTCTCGCCCTATTCTTCTAACATGTCGTATAACCAAACTTCATTATTACAAAATAAGAAAAGGACGTTGCCATTGCTTGCGTGGAAAGCCAATACATGTATCATTTCGGCCTTACTTTCCAAGGCCTTATTATGCACCAACAACCATGAATAATCATCAGTTGCTGCATTTTTATCGTAATGCCTCAGGTCCCAAACCTTGAAGACTAAATGTTTACCAATAATGTTGCGAAATAGCTGAGACATCCTAAGCCCCCCCTGGCACCTTCCAAGGCGTGTGAAGGCCATGGAATTAAATTCACGTACTGGAGGATGGATGTCGATGGAAGAGCAATGTAACGGCATCATTTTATGTCGGGATTGTGGAACGGACCTCACGCAACAACGCCGCTGGCAACCATTATCATCTTGCTTTCGGTCTAATGCAGAATTCCATTACAAGAAACAACTTGATTAAGAGTCCCTGGTGATCCACGAAATCTAACCCATTTCATGAATCGAGGTAAAGCTGAAATCATGATCAACTGGCTCCATTTTTTGGTCTCCGAACATAAGATTGTCACGGAAATATGATCTTTACTATTAGGCAAAGCATATCCAAATGACACTACCTTATGCCTGCAGTTCAGTCACGAGACTTTATCAGTGAAGGAACTCAATGAGATTAGAGATTAATTTTTACTAAATGAATATGCAAGTATATATTTACGGCATATTTGCCAAAATTACCAAAATTCTAAAGGAGGAAAACATAATGAGATTTCTTTATTCACGAAAAAAACAATGGAATGATAATGGAATTTCTTCCTTGTGGTTGCAATTAGCTATTAGATGATGGAATGAAAAATTATCCAATTTTCTTTTAGTATTTAACTGTTTATTATACATCAGTACATGAATCTTATCAATGTAATCATTAAAATGACTTTCTGCATATAACTAATTCATTATTGACCTATTAACATGTGAACTTGTTAAGAATATATAAAAAAAAAAAAATTGACATTTATTATAGGAATCAATACTAAGAGAGTATAAGAATTGACATTATATATCCTCATTTCTACATTAGATTATCTTTAATGCAAATGTTAACACTAATACCATATGTGGCACCATAAAGTGTGAAAATGTCATATTTGATATGCTACACTACTTTGCAATCTAACGTGTAATGAATGTAACAGTACATTCAAGATGCCCTTATGTGAGGCCCACCAAACTACCAAACTAGCAAGAATACACCCCTTTCTTTCTTGTCCCTAGGTTTTCAAAATGTGTAATAAATAGTATATCATGAAAAATTAAGATATTATCTCGTGAAAAATTGATAACAAAAACCCCAAAATATCATTACCTCTTTCTCCTCATATACGATGGAGGCAGTGATTTTACCTCATTGTTTCTTCATGAATAAGGTGTGATCTAAATTACTCTGACGATGGCCAAAGTCTTTCATGGATTTTGTAAATCTCTCAAACCAAGCTCTTGGAGATTACTTCAATCCATACAATAATTTTTTCAGTCTGCCCACCTTCTAATCATGCTTTTTAGGTATCTTGCATCCCAGTTGATCGTCCATATAAACCTTTTTAGCTAAGTCTCCATGAAGAAATGCATTCTTCACATCAAACTATTGCACATAGCAATCCAGATTTATAGCTAAAGACAAGAGAACACAACTATGTTAATTTTAGCTACCGGTGTAAATGTATCAGAATAGTCTATCTCATAAGTCTAAGTGTATCCTTTTGCTACCAGCCTTACTTTGAAGCATTTAGTGGTACAATTTGCCTTGTACTTCATAGTGACTCATAGGATATTTGACTTTACTATTGAGGTCAAGTTCATAAATGGTCTCAAGGATACCTCTATTTTGATGTGGAGGAAGTATTTTTCTGATTAACTCTGATGTTGTAATGGGAGCATCCTCTGCAAATGATTGGTTAGGTATGTTAGTATTTTGTGGTATGAGGGACTCGTATTCTAATGAAGATGGGTTTGTTTCAACCTCTAGGATCTCATGACAACTTTGGTCACCTGATGCCACTTCTCTTGCTTCTTGGTCACATATTTTTGCTTGAGAGTCATTACTGTTTGAATTCCCACTACCCACATATTAATAGCTTCCAGTTTCAATGGATTAATCTTTGCCCAATGCGAAATCATATGTGAGAGTCTAAATTTCTATTTGGCTATAATCCCCCTAAAATTCAAGCTTAGCAGGGAAATACATGGCGTCTTTATGGAAAACAACATCCATGGTGGTGAATAGTCACTTTGATGGGAGACCTTAACACCAGTACCCTTTTGATGTATGGCAAGCTAGCTTGTTTTGTTGATGTAGGAGCACAAATGTCACATAAACAAATACATAAAGGGCAAATTAGGAACATTCAAAGCAACAATTGCTTCATTTAGAACCTGAAAGGGTGTTTAGAAGCCAATAGAACTGAAAGGTACTTGGTTAATCAAGTATGCTATAGAGGCAAGTGCTTCGCCTCAATAAGACACTGACATATGAGCTTCAATTAATGACATATTTTTAATTTTTTTTAAACAAAAAAATGAGGTTAAGCTAAGGTCGACAATGATTTAGGATGGTTTAATAAGCAAAGATCACCATTAGGGGTCGGGTTAGGAGACCGAATTCAATGTTGGGGTCGGGGCGAGCAAGCTATAGGCCTAAACTCATTGATGGACATGGCCTGGTAGGACAAACTCATCATTGAGGTCTAGCTAGCGGGCCAGACTCGCCATTTGTAACATCCGCCGATTTTCATGTAATGGATTATGTCAAATTAGTGACGACGTTAAGTAATTTCTTTATTGATATGTGCTATGATATATGATATAATGGTACTAACCATTTTATTTTAAGTGTTATGACAGGTGACCGTCACGTGGAATCGATATGCTCAAGTGTTCATGTCATTTATGTTGTATATTTAATAATTATTTTGTGATAATTTAATGCTTTGATGAATTTTAGTGTGTTAAGGTAGATCATTAGGACCTTCAAGTTCGGCAGGCTGAATGATCCTCATGGAACAGCAGGCCGGTGAACAGAATTGGCAGGCTAGACCTCAAACCTTCGGTAAGCCAAACAGAGAAATCGATGGGTCGAAGACTGCTGATGAGCAATCAGCAAAAATCTACCAAAATTGTGACATTGATGATTGGATATGATTGAATGATGATATTGTTGGAAAAATAATACGCAGCGAAACTTTAAAAATTTTAAGTCAGAGTATTTTTTAAAATACAAGTTTGATATGCTATATGTATAAATTAACCTGATCTTACTGACCTTGTATTCGCCGAAAAGCTCCCGTAATCTATATAGAGAAGTAACGTTTCAAAAAAGCCTCAACCAACTAGTCTTCTTTGCTATTCTCTTTTCACGATCGGAGTGAGTGTGGGCTCACACGTATAGCTCTTCCTCAAGGTGACTCTCCTTCCAACCAATTGAGAGAACCCAAAGCTAGTGTTCGAGATTTGTGAACAAGAGCTCTCAGGGAGTTTCAGATTCTCACTAGTAGAGTATCACTCTTAATCTCTCTATTGATCTTAATAAATCATTAGACTCACTCCCTATTTATAGAGGTTGGGTCTAGGGTCATTCCTTATCATATAAGGTCTCAAAAATTCGAAACGGAATCAAATTCGGGTCAATATTGGATAAGATACGCGTAAAAACGCATGAAAACGCGCGATTTTTAATTCACGCATAGGCAGGCTGAACTTTTTCATAGGCAGGCCAAACTTGCCTGATCGGCAGGCTAAACTTTAGGATCGGCATGCCGAACTGCCGAAATAAAAATCACGCGAATCTTTTATTTTCCACCCAAGATTCTATAGGATAAAGCCCTAGTTTTAATTCAAAAACCCAATAGAGAAGTTATCTAATTAAAACAACTTTATCTAGATAATCTCTAAGAAAATAAATAGATTTCTAATAATTCTACAAGTTTATCTCGATTTAATTTATCCAAAATTAAATCAACTGATAAACAGACAAGAATTATCTGACCCCAATAATTCAACAAGTTTATCTTGAATTAATTTTGTTCACAAAATTAATTCAACTGACAAACAAACATGAAT
>CAMOHE010038420.1:0-11210 GCA_946598075.1 Artocarpus hirsutus | reverse complement strand
CACGGTTCCTGGTTCTAGTTACAGAAGAAACATAATATTAAAATGAGAAATTGACAGCCAAAAAAGTAATAGCTCGGAAAAGAGACAGTTCTTATTCTCATTCTTTTGTCAAGCTCACAATATAATGAGTAACAAAATGATAAAAACATAAGTAATAATAGAAGGCTAGGATAAGTGGAATACCTCTTATGTGATAGAAATTCATCTAGCGTGTTTGGCGTGGTAAGAACCGTTTTTACTGTAGCATGTAAAAGATTTACATTGTAGCAACTTTTTTATTTTTATTGTAGCATGTAAGAGTTTCACTCTATTCATAACTAAGAAGTTGGTTTAGATTACCCTTGCTAAATAGCCTTAGGTCTGGTTTGACCATGCTGTGACAGGTTCTTCCCGATAGACACAAAGCAGCCCTTGCCCCTTCTAGAAGTACAAAATAATAACCAATTCAGCATTACATTATATAAAGGAGAAAGAATAATGCCTATTCAGTACGTTCTACTTGCAAATACCTTCATCCGCAAACTCGACAAAAGCAAAACAAAGAATAGAATTCGGATCGCCACAAACGCGACAATCAACCACCTTTAAAAGAAAAGAAGAAAAAAAAAATTACAATTTTGATACACAATCCACCATAATCTATAGATAAGCAACATTCAAACATGTTATCTGTCCGCAATTGAGAAAGATGGCAGCAAGGTTTGCGCAAAAATCAAATACAAACAAAACAACTATCCAAAAATTAATCCGAATGGCAACAAATTAAAACAAACCCAAAACAAAATGTGATTAACTACATGCCAAAAAAAGATGTCAACTTTCTTACCTGATGATCCATATCTGACACATACACAGTCCTCCTGATCATCGCCTCTCTTTACATTGGACTCAGCTTGTGATAATTCCTTCTTCTTCTTTCAGTATATCCATTCTTCTCATACACAATACCAAAAAGATTGAAACTTTGATGTCCAAAAGCACAAATAAGAACTCAGACAACCTTGAAACAACCTTTCCAAAACTGTGTGCAGAACATAGTTTCACTGTGAAACCTCTTCCTTTCTATGAGATAAAGCCTGACCTCACCCTCTTCTTTTTCCCCTCTCTCCACACCTCACTCACTCTCACTCTCTCTTTCTCTCTGCATAAATAGGAAAAAAAACATACACACACACGCGCACTCATTATTTCAAGAATTCAGATTCAAGAATTGAACTGCTTCAGCTCCATTTCTAGCTAATCAGAGGCCAAGAAACTAAGCTGGATTCACCAGATTTCTTCCCAAATTCTCCACTTGAGGTTAGCTCCCTTTCCAACAATTTTGCTTTAAAATAATATTTGCATGTTTTGATCTAGACATGATCAAAGTTAGAAAATGTTTTAACTGAGATTGTATGATGATTTTAACTTCAAATCCATGCTTTAAACTAAATCAAAACAAGACTAACTAGTTTTTACTTGTTTTTTTCAATTTTTAGAATAAATTGTGAAATTGCATGAAAAATTAGGGAAAAGTGTTTAAAAGTGTTTGAGTGTTAATCTATGGGTTCTAAACATTACTCATGCTCTGAGACTTGTAAAAACAGGTTGGATTGAGCTTTAGAGCTCGGGATTGCGGAGACTCGAAATCTAAAAATTTTTTAGATTTCGACAGATTGGTAGGCTGAACTCATCCACCAGCAGACCGAATTCAAACAGCTCGATAGGTCGAACTCAAATGGTCGACAGGCCGACTGAGTAGCAAAAAGTGGTAATTTTACTCCTAGTTTTCATCATTTAATGGTTTAAAAGTGTTTTAAAAAGAATTATGATTTTTGTGACATGATTATTTGAGATCTAAAGGCACACTAAGGTACCATGAAATAACATACTAATGTAGAATATTCTAGTTTAGATATTAATGAATCTAGTCCACGTCTAAAGTTATTTGCAGTTTCAAAGAGCTGACATGTAGCAAATCGAGACTGAGTGTTGGTCCAATCATGCTAAATAACGAGGGAGGATTGTAGATCCTCCTCATTTGTTAGTCATGATTTTTAAAAGAGTTTTTGACCATATTGTCTTTTCCGGAAATTGTTTTTAAGGAATGATTCTCTATATTTATTTAATTATTTATAGTAAAAATTGAATAACAAACATGGTCATAATAAATAGAATAATGAATGTAAATGTAATAACTTGGTAATATGATACCCGAATAATGATATAAGTACTATGACACTGAGTACTAAACGGGTTAAGAACCCCCGTTTGAAATGAGATATTAGTACATGATACCACACACAGAGATCGGATCGTGTAGAGAATGACCTTAGGGGTAGGTCCCAAAACCCAGCTGGACTACTATAGTGGTGAATTTGATGGCTTGCATAAAATGAAAGGTAAACTATGATTTCAGATGATCACTAGACCGGAACGGTAAGTTTGGATTGTTAGGTAATCATTTATTATTTTCTTACTGCTTTTGTACTCATATATTTCATCTTAAATTTATGATTTTTAAAACTTTAGTCCTACTGAGCCTTTCGCTCACAGTTTATTTGTTTTAAAATCGTCCCCTCTAGGTGGTTTACAGTATACTACCAACTAGGATGCTGCTGATTTGCACACTTGGGTTGTAGGAGCTTTATTTAGTTTATCTATTTATTTGATTAAGGCATGAAATATTAAGGACTCTATCTATTTTCTATTGAAATAACTCTATTTATTTTCTGTTGTACTATGGTTTGTATTATTTTGTTTATGTCGGTACTGTGTGTGCACTGTGTGAGATCCGATGTAGCCCAATTTCCTTTCACTGAATTTATATTTTAATTTAATTTAATTTAACTTAGAGGAAATTCATGAAATTATTTACTAAGTTTTAATAGATAATAATATTCTAAAAAGTTTGAAATTACCACATCTTCACAAATAAGCCAAAATACATTTTCTTAAAATTATTAAATAATTAATTGACAAGTTTAGTTAAATTTGCTTAATTATTTGAATTAAACCACTATGTCACCACCCAGGTTTGGGTCCATGACAGTGCTAAAAACAAGACAGGCCATTTATAGGTATAGACTAGATTCATGTGCGTGTGTGTGTGTGTTTTGTTTTTTTTTTTTTTTTTGGGTCTTCCAAAGCCCTGATAGCTAAGTGGCCATTGAAATTTATAAGTCAAATATTTGAAATTTATAAATTAAGAAATGAGTAATTATCTACCAAACTAGAAAGAAAACCCCTACAAAGGAGCAGCATATTAGTATTATTACCCACTATGCATAAGAGATATGTAACTCCACTTTCAAATATTTAAAATATTAATCAACAAATTAAACGAAGTGTATTAACTATGGTTACAACCAAAACTTTTTGTTCAAAAATTATAGTATGAAAACTTTATACTGTAGCTTAGAGATGAATGTCGGGAAAATTTCAACCCATCCAATCAAAGTTTGGGTTGATTTTAAATGTAACCTATCCAATCAACCCAAAGTTTAAAATCAACTTACCTAATTAAAGTTTGGATAAGTTGATCGGGTTGAGTAATATAAAAAGAAAAAAATCAATACTAATAATTTAAACCAAAATTAATCAAAAAGCTAAAATTTATAAGCTAAAATTATCTCAATAAGTCCATTAAAAAAAGTATCCCAAAAAGCAAAACCAACATAATGAGAAAGTTCCACAACGTAAATATTTTTTTGACTAGGAGTATTAAAATTATAAATTTATATAATATAAATAATTTATATATATATATATAATAGATTAAGTGTGTTTGAGTTATATTGGGTTGAGAAAATCTTAATGTAAGCCCACCCAATGAAACCTTGGGTTGGGTTGGGTTGGGTTGGGTTGGGTTGAATTATTTGTCGTGTTCGTCGAGTTTATATTATTTAAGGTTGAGTTGAGTAGGTTAATTGGCTTCATCAGGTTATCGATTTTTTTCACCCCTACTGTGGCTCACTTTTTATTGACACTATACCATATAACATCTTTACACTACGGTAATCAAAAGTTCTAGTTAAAACTAAAAATGACAAACACATTATAAAACACACAACTATTTCAATCTTATTTATTCATTTTCTAAAAAAAGACTTCATTTAGCAAAATATCAATACAACACAGCCAAATACCAAACAAAAAGTTACAGATCACTATCCAGGTTTATTCGAGCTAGCATAACACACATACATATATATATATTTGTATATATATAATACATATATTTTTACTATTTATGCATTTGTATACGTTGTGGACATTGGCAGATAGCATCAATCATCTTGATTTTTGGTTCCAAGAGGAATAGGATTCACAAACAACGATAGGATTTTGTCCTTTGTTTCTTTGTGTTGATCAACACCAAACCCATCGGCTCCATTATGGTACGTGGATACTGCCATTCTAGCCATGTTCATGCAAGCGTTGATGAATGTGTTAGAGAAGGGAGACTTTGAAACTAGTTCTTCATTCATCTGCTTCCATGTTTCATCGGTTAAAAACCATATAAGTCCGCGACCTTCATCCTCAGAAGCACCAGTTTCATGCATGTAACATTGAATCGACTTAGCAACGTCGCCTCTCTGTAATTCAACCTATAATAAAGACGAGATGAAATTGGTAAACTAGCTTTAAAGCTAGATTGTAATACATAAAACGTAAAAAAACTCATTTGATCAAGATTGGATTTGGATATTCCAACAAATTAACGTGGAGAATTTTTATGGTAGAGTATAGAAAAAATACCATGTTATCAATAATATACATTTTTAGACCATCAAATCATGTTAGAATAAAAAATATAAATTTAACATAACTGGATCATGAAAACTGGCAATTTAGAACTGGTAAGTAAAATTGCAACAATTTAATCCCTATCTATAAATTAATTTTTTGACAAATATCCAAATATTAAACTTTAAACTAAAGTAACTAACCACAAGAACAACTTTTTAGCGAATTGGCAAGTTACAAAGAAATATACAAAACCTCTAGTTATTCCTAACGTGGAAGGACTTCAACTTTTCTTCTTCTCCTTTTTTTTTTAACCTTTTTTTTTTGCAAGAAAATAAAAGAGTAGCAAAGTTTGCTTACCGATGATGTTCCCAA
This sequence comes from Artocarpus hirsutus, assembly GCA_946598075.1. Taxonomy (NCBI): domain Eukaryota; kingdom Viridiplantae; phylum Streptophyta; class Magnoliopsida; order Rosales; family Moraceae; genus Artocarpus; species Artocarpus hirsutus. The sequence goes on along the minus strand of CAMOHE010038420.1, from coordinate 6,107 downwards.
GTCATCTAGAAGGCGTACAATGGTTGACGAACGACGTATTATGTTGGGATACTTCATCAAGCGTGCCATTGCCTCTTCAGTTATTCGATTGGTAAGAAGAAAATTAACATGCACTAGCAGCCCTCCTGTTCCAATTGAACCCCATCCATTCTCCATATACTCTTGCAAAGTAGGTTTGTATCCACTGTAACACCACTTTGCCTCCACCTATAACATTTACATTGTCACACCCCCTAACGAACGTTACAGATGTCGTTTCATTCATTTCATAATACTTTTATTTTAAGATAAACTATTTGTTCAAAACATAATTTGAAAACATAACCAAGATCCATGCATATATTTTTTTTCTTACATCAATATTTAATATATTACTCATTTATAAGCATTCTGTAAATAGTTTATCTCACTAAATAATAAATTCATAATAAAATCACATAGTTCAAGCTCTGCTTACACTATTCCATTGAGCAATAAGTGTTTAAGGAATAGACAAGTCTCGAAAAAGGCTATCGTAACTTCAGCTCGGAGGACCAGACTATAACTCTCGAAGAGGGAAAGTTGTCCTAATTAACCAGACTGGGGGGCTGATTGGTGTTCAACCAACCATTAGTCGTAGCTGTACGGACTACTCGGAAAGAGTTGCCATAGCATAACAATTGACCAACCACCATTAGACTTGCACAAGTTTCCATAAACTTAAACAAGTCTAGGGGGCGACAGGGTACAGGTTATCACACGCCGCTGTGCTCTATCCGATTGAGAAATGGGGGTTCCCTGCTCTGATTAACTCGGTAACCACCGGGACATAAAACTCGGCAGTAATAGGATTGAAAAAGAGGAGCTTAAAAACTAAGATCCAAGAATGCCCCTCCTTAGGAGCATCCAACATGGTTTGAATTCCCTAATCAACTCTGAGACCGAAGTCTATGTTAACTCGGTGAAACAAAGGCTAAACTATGTTCTTGAGAAACTATTCACCCCGAAATATGAAAATATCTACCCGAGAATAATCACACTTGGAAAATATTAAATATGAAACATATAAGAATCCAAAAAGCAATGAATTTGGGAAAGAAAATTCGTTAAAAGATAGTGGTGGGGAGGTACAGTTAATCGGATACCTCCTAAGCCCGGATACACAAAATAAGACTAAAAAAGAAGAAACAAAAGCTAAGCCTGATTGCCATCCCCAGCATTGTCTTCGCCGCCGTCGGCGCATTGCTTGTCCCCGTCATCCTCGCCGTCCACTTCGATGATCTCTTCCTCCTGCTCTGGCAGCTGAGCTGGGCTCTGCTCAGAGCAGAGCTCTCGACTATAAGTGACAAGTCGAGGCCCTCAGCCTCAAAATGCTTTCGGATAAGATAGTCTCGGAGTTCCATCATGCCAAAGTAGTAGTAATCGGCGTACTCCGGGGACGCCTTGAATTCCTCTACGGCTTGAGCGAGTCAGCCAGGGAGCTCTCCCAAGAAATACTTGTTCTCTGCCTGAGAGGCCTCTAGCTGGCCCCTGAGCAAAATGGCCTCGTCCTTGGCCAGTTCAGCCGCTCTCCTCGCCTCTTCCGCCTTTGCCTTGGCCTGGTCTGCTTCTTCCTTTGCCTTCCTCGACTCCTCCTTAGCCCAAGAAAGAGATTCTTTGATTTGATTAAGCTTTGTGATTTTCTCACCGAGCTCCTTCTCGACCTCCTTCCTCCCAAGGAAGTTCTTCTTGTGCCTCTCATTCTCTAGGTTGAATTCCTTCAACCTGGTTGCATAGGCCATGTGCATGAAGGCACATGTCTAAGGAAAACAGGACTTGGCGTGCGACAAAAAGAATAAGAAAAGAAAAGAAGTTCGGGCTGGAATAAGCATTTACCTTGGCGGCAGAGCCGAAGGCAACTTCAGACAAGCCTTGGAAGTTCTCTCCTCAGAGGTTCACCAAAAAGTCCTCCTATGGGACCACATCCAAGAGGTGATCGAGGATGTGCCGGTGGTAGTTTGGGTGCCTCCTCGAGGGAACTCCCAAAGAAGGCACCACGGTTGTAACTCCTCGTCGATTGGGGTGGTTGCTCTCGGACTAATGTGGATGGCTGCTTGGGCCGCGGAGGAAGTTTCGTTGTCGGAGTCCTCTTGCGCTTCTTCCCAATCACCACGACCTTGCCCTTCTTCTTGCAAAGGCTCTCCATGAGAGCACACCTCTCTTCTGCGGTGCTCGTCCGTGAAGACATATCTGCAGTCAAAATCCTCCCAAGTTAAAATAAGGTCGGCACACTAAAAAAAAAAAAAAAAAAGAAAACTCAGGGTTGACCTTCGATCCGGAGCTGGCCAGGCAAGTACAGAAGTCGAATTACGTCCTTGAGGTCCTCATCTGTTATGGGTGGTCCCATGTCGAATAGGCCACTCGACGAGTCCTTAGAGATGGCCGATGTTGGCTCCCTCGCCGGTCACCCAGATATGCAAGTGCTTGACCCTGGGATGTCATCGGCTCTTGGCCTCGCGATTATCACCTACCTGACTGCCCAGGCAGGTTAGGTGTTTGAAAGGGAATTGATTCTACTGGGTTTCGCAAACCAGCCGTAAAGGGAGAGGATCTCCTTTCCAAGCCGAAACGACTGCTGCCTTATTGCCTTTGGCTTTTTGAACAGGCCTTCGACTACCCCGATTGAGTGGCTCGGTGCCTACGGTCTCTTACTCCATACGTGCTTACTCAAAGGTCGTTGGGACACGCTGGCCATCAGGGACGACCTCACCGGCTCAGGCTAGATAATTACCCCCAACATAGAACCACTTATATTTCCAAAGTTTATCCAAGTCAGGTTGCCCAAGATAAAGTCCTTCCTAAAGCCAGTGACATAGTATTAACCAGACTATTGGGGAAGCTTCTTCATCTTGTAAACTTGTTTGAATGCCTCCCACGGCATCTCTATAGCCCTGTAGTACCTCCATAATATGTACATCCCGATCAACGACCTGTAATTGTTTAGGTTAAGCTGAGCCGGGCACACATTCAGATCATTTAGTGCTCAGCGAAGAAAAGGACGAAACGACAGGCATAGCCCAACTTGGAAAAACTCTGCATATAAAGTCATACAGCCCTCGGGTGGAGTCAGGGTGAATCATTCTCCTCGGGCGCGATGAAGATGACGTCGTCTGGGATCTCAAACTCGACGAGCAAATCCTCAAGCCGAGACTCTGTCATGGCGCTGGTGTAGGCCGCTGTCAATGTCTGCCCCAGCCGAGTGATTCGGTAGGCTCTCACTCCTCGGACTTGAGTGACTCGGACCCTTTCATCCTTTTCTATTTCGACGACCCGAGTAAAATCATGATGCTATTGAATTTTGCTGAATTACCTTCTGAAAAACTTGGTCGTCGCATGTTGCTCCGTTGTGTCCTTAGAAGTCTTTCTAACATCCAAATTTAGGTGCTCAAGCTTAGAGCAAGGTTCAAAGTCACTTGAAGAAACATATAATTAAAATAAGAAATTGACAGCCAAAAAAGTAATAGTTCAGAAAAGAAACAGTTCTTATTCTCATTCTTTTGTCAAGCTCAAAATATAATGAGTAACAAAATGACAAAAACACAAGTAATAATAGAAGGCTAGGATAAGTGGAATACCTCTTACGTGATAGAAATTCGTCATTAGGTCTGGTTCAACCCTGATGTAACAATTTCTTCCCCATAGATTCAAAGCAGCCTGTAAGAACAAAATAATAACCAATTCAGCATCACATTAGATAAAAGAGAAAGAACAATGCCTATTCAGTGTGTTCTACTTGCAAATACCTTTATCCATGAACTCGACGAATTCGAATTGCCACAAACGTGACAATCAACCACCTTTGGAAGAAAAGATGAAAAAAAATTACATTTCTGATACACAATCCACCATAATCTATATATAAAGTACAGATAAGCAACATTCAAACACGTTAGCTGTTCGCAATTGAGAAAGAAGGCAGCAAGGTTTTCTTCAGTTACCTAATGCGCAAAAATGAAATACAAACAAAACAATTATCCAAAAATTAATCCAAATGGCAACAAATTAAAACAAACCCAAAACAAAATGTGATAAACTACACGCCAAAAAAAGATGTCAACTTTCTTACCTGATGATCAATATCTGACACATACACAGTCCTCTTAACTCAGCTTGTGATAGTTCCTTCTCCTTCTTTCAGTTTATCCATTCTTCTTCTACACAATACCAAAAAGATTGAAACTTTGATGCCCAAAAACACAAATACCAAAAACTATAAAAATGAAATTATAAAATAAGAAAAAGAAGATACTTTTCTACCAATAAGTCCATTAGCATTGACAGAGTTATTAATTTGGAGCAAACTATTCCCAGCAAAGCCAAACCCAGAACCAATATTGGGGTAACCATGGATTTTCCCAAGAGAAGGAGGCATAAATTCCTCAGCCATGGTGTTTAGCTTCGACAGCAATTCTTCCAAATCCCTCTGCCATGATTGAAGCTCTCGTCCCCATCGCTTCCGCCGCCACCACCACCACCATGACCCACCTCCATACCCATTTTGAATCTGACCCATTTGAGGATTCAACTTCTTCACCTTCTTTTTCTGATCATCGTCTTCGTCGTTGCTGCTGTTCTTCGGCTGAAAATCGGTCTCTTGTTCTTTTCCTTTTGCTTTGAGAATGATGGGGTGGTGCTCTTTATTTCTCTTTCTTTCCTTTTATTTTGTTTTCAACCATACCAACTGTACAAACTACACTGTGGCAGGAAAAAGACAGAGGAAGCAGAAGAAGAGGAAGAGCAGGAGAAATCTGAGAAGAACAGAGGCGGTTGTGGTACAATAACAATCAACTTGGGTTTGCTTTTATATGAAATGACAGAAAACCCAGACCAAAGAAAAGAAAAAGCAAGAGCGAATTAAGGGCAGAACCTGAACTTGACACAAATGAGGCAAAACCAAGAAGCCACTGTTAGGGGAGTGAAAGCATGTAGAAGACAGAAAACACTGCTCTTTGTACAGTAAACTAAGTAATAATGAACGGTGTTTAATAATATGGCCATGCATTCTTCTTATCATCAAAATTACTTATAAATGTTTAATTTTAAATTTAAAAGCATCTATACTTTAAATCATAATTTCTGTTCGGATATATATATATATATATTTATGATATAGGTTCAATATAAAATAACTTTTATATAAGTTATGGTTAGAGTATCCATAGTTTTGTTTACATGGAGAAAACAATTGATATCTACCATTTTTTTTTTTTTCTTATGGATCTGGGTATAGGTATGGACCGTATTGGTTATTTTTTATTCTACTCAAGATTATCGGCTTTCTTTAACACTGATAGAGAATAACTGAAGCTCAAAGATTCCTCCTCTAGAACCCAATCTCTCTCCCTGATGTCTTCGAAGGAAAAGAGAAAAACATCCTGAGAAACCTCCCTAATCTCCACTCCTTTCTCAATCCGCCAGGCATTTGTCATTGTGGCCTTAAAGGCTCCTTTTATGAAAAGCTTTCCTGGTCGCCCTAATAGCCCACTTCTCATCTTTGGTCGACCTCTCTCTACCACTTCATCAGTCATCCCAACTACGTCTAGACAATCTCATCCATAACCAGAAACTTGAAACCCACCGTAATATGACAACAAACAACTAGAAAAATCTAAAATCTCACACAATATGGAGAGAAACGCACCTCTCAATGGGAAACCCTGGGAGAGAAAATTCTTCATGTTGGCTAATTCTAAAATTCAAGGCATATTAGTGGAAATATCTCTTATTTATTGTTTTATTTATTAAAATATTAAAAGCGTTTGAATTGTAATGAAAACGTTATAATAAATCAAATTTTATAAGGGAAAACCTTAAAACAAAATTAGTTCAAACTTAGTTAAAAACAATGAGTCAAGTAGCATAACAGTATAATGAGGAATATCAGTTTCTTTATTTTGACCCTAAATTTTTAACTGGCATATTAATAGTCCCTAGGTTTTTGAAAAGTATCTTTATAATAAAATTGGTCCAAACCTGTCCAAGAATATCAACTTTTTTTTATTTTGACCTCTAAATTTTTAACTGATACATTAATAGTCCTTGAGTTTTTCAAAATACACCTGTAATAAAAATATTTAAGGGTATATTTG
>CAMOHE010038418.1:0-15515 GCA_946598075.1 Artocarpus hirsutus | reverse complement strand
TTATTGTCATTGAACGAAATCTGTTACAATATTTATAGTGTTTTCCGCTTTGCGAATTTGAGCTCCTAATTGCCCTATTGATTTCGGGTAAATCAATTACCAGCCAAAAAGATGCTAAATCTAAAGCAAATAAAGTAATTTTCCTAAATAGCTTAAAAACCTTACAATAATATAAAAGTAAACGCATGTTTTGTAAAAGAAAAGGAAACTAGACAATAATCAAGCAATTAGCTGATTCTTCTCGCCACTTGTCGCCTCAAATTGGGAAAGTAACTGAAATGGAAAGTAGCCAGATTATTTGCAGCCATAGGATTATTCGGTCCCTTCTAGAACTTGAATCACGCATTTGTTGGTCTGGATGTCACATGCAATTCCCTCAATGGGCCTCCATGCGATGGCTTGAGCCCAAGATGCTTGAATCAGCCCAATAAGCATTTCTTTGAATTTCTTTGCACGAGCTCTCGTAACTGGACCAATGGGAACTTGAATTGGATCTAAATATGGCTCTTCCCTTGTGCTCTTGCTTGTGCTACCGATGCCCTCATCATGGTGCTTCATTAGTGGTTGATAGGCATGGGACGCTGGTGGGACCGGTGGACCTAATAAAGTATGTGAATACTTTGAGGTTGAAAAACTAAGATAAGAAAAGCGACAAAGACTAAGACTAAATACAACAAATACCTGAGGTCTAAAGACCATATTTGGCCAAAATGATGAATAGGTTTCAAAAATCATGGCCTATCATTACCAGTTAAGTACCACACTCTAAGGGTATCTGATAGAAGAAAGAATTACTGAAAGAAATCTAATAAGAGAAGATGTCTAATTGCATTCCCATTCTATGTTCATGTTCATGCATTAGTTTCTGCATATGAGCTTTTAGCTCATTATAGTTCTTATGATGCAGGTAAGGGTGTATAGGGTTAGAGGTTGACCGAGTATCTAGAGTTGCCAGATAGAGATTTGTGCATATATATACCATGTTTTAGAGCAGCTTTCAAAATGTATCTTGAAACTTTGCTATGTAAAACTTAGCAGCTCTACTATGGTTTTTGTGAACAGACATATGTTACTATATTTGGATATGATAGTATAGGTATGTTCATATTACTAAGTTTGAATAATGTATGTATTATAAATAAGGAAATGAATGAAACATTACTTTTAAAACACTTTTATACAAAATGTATATTTTAAGTAAACCATAACACTTATAGTGAAATTGAAAGGTTAATGCCTCTTATCCTAACTAAAATAAGCTTTACATGAGCTCATTAGTTAGCTTAAGGGGTATTACAATATCAATTGTAGATCTTATGATTTAGACCATCACCTTTAGCTTACCTACTTGTCACACATCTATCACAAACTCTCTCAACGTGCCTTTTCATGTGTGGCCAAAATAAGTGATGTCCCATCAGTCCTCCTCCATGTGATTCTCTCACTACTAGAGCCCTCAAAGAACAATTTGGAATGCACAACCTATTCTCTCTAAACAAGTAACCATCATGCCTAAAGAACTTTCCAAACGCTGTTTTCTCACAAGTTGCATAACTCTCTCCAAAATCATGGTATAAAGCATACAACTCCTTAATATGTTCAAAACCAAGTAATTTAGCATCAAGAATAGAAATCAATGCGTAACAACGAGAGAGTATGTCTACAATGATGTTGGTCTTACCTTGCTTGTATCAGATGACATAAGGAGATGTTTCAATGAATTCCAGCCATTGTGTGTGTCTCTTGTTTAACTTTTGTTGGCCTTTTAAGTGCTTTAAGGACTTATGAGTTGTGTGAATCATGAACTCCTTAGGCCATTAATAGTGCTGCCACATTTCCAAAGCTCGAACCAAAGCGTACAACTATTTGTCATAAGTTGGATAATTCAAGACTACACCACTTAGTTTCTTGCTAAAATAAGCCAATTTATGCCCCTCTTGAGTAAGTATGGCTCCAATACCTATTCCTGAAGCATCACACTCAATCTCAAATGTTTTAGAGAAGTTAGGTAAAGCTAACAAAGGAACATGAGTTAATTTGTCTTTTAGAAGCTGAAATGCCACCTTTGTTCTTGACCCAACCTGAATCTAACATTCTCTTTTATTATTTCAGTTAATGGAGCAGCTATGGTACTGAAGTCTTTGACAAACCACCTATAGAAACTAGCAAGTCTATGAAAACTTCGAACATTACCTACACTTGTTGGGCTTGGCCACTCTTGGATAGTGCATACCTTTTCATCATCCACCTGTATGCCTTGAACACTCACCACAAAACCTAAAAACACAAGCTTATCGGTGCAAAAGGTACACTTCTTGAGGTTACCAAATAACTTTTCCTTTCTAAAAACATCCAAAACTGATTGTAAATGCATAAGATGATCAAATAAGTTTTTGCTATAAATCAAGATATCATCAAAGTAGACAACAATTAATTTTCCAATAAAAGCATGGAAAACATGAATCATAAATCTCATGAAAGTACTAGGTGTATTAGTTAATTCCAAAAGGCATAACTAACTACCCATACAAACCATGTTTTGTTTTAAACACTGTTTTCCACTCATCTCCCTCTTTCATTCTAATCTGATGATAATCACGTTTCATATCAATTTTAGAAAAGATACTAGATCCATGAAATTCGTCTAACATCTTGTCTAAATGAGGGATAGGATGATGAGGACATAAGTAGCACAAGCAAAAGCACGTGGGAAGAGACATATTCAGATCTAATTCAAGTTCCCATTGGTCCGGTTACTAGAGCTCATGCAAAGAAGTTCAAAGAAACGCTTATTGGGTTGATTCAAGCAACTTGGGCTAAAGCTATTGCTTGGAGACCCATTGAGGGAATTGCATGTGATATCCATACCAACAAATGCGTAATTCAAGTTCTAGAAGGGACTTAGTAATCATGTTCGTAGAATCAACAAATAATTAAGCTACTTTCCATTTTAGTTACTTTCCCGTTTTGAGGCGACAAGTGGCAAGAAGAATCAGCTATTTACCTATTTATTGTCTAGTTTTCTTTTCTTTTAGAAAACATGCATTTCTTGTATTTCATATTATTGGAAGGCTTTTAAGAGATTTAGGGAACTTACCTTATTTGCTTTAGATTGGGCCTTTTTTTTGGCTGGTAATTGATTTGCCCGAAATTCCATGGCCAATTAGGAGCTAAAAATTCACAAAGGGAAAACCACTATATAGTGTAAGCAATTTCATTCAATGGAGATCAGTTTTTCACACAATTTGAGGTTTAATTCTCTTCGGTTCCTAAACAAACTATTCAAACTTATCGAAAAATTCTGTGGCATTCATAGACTCATCAATTAGTTTGTCCATAACTGATTGTGGCGTCTTCACATACCAAGGTTCGTGCTTCTTGTTATGCATAGGGTCACAGTTCCATTCAAAACTGATTAGGAATTCAAACTTGGAGATCAATTTTGGTTAGGGTCCCGTTAGTTCTTGGCAGGGTCGTATCATTTTGTATCAGAGCGAGGGTTCTAATCAGGTTTTGCTTATCTGTTCCATTAGTTTTTGTTTGTTTCAATTATTTGTGAGTCTTGATTTCCATTATCATAGTCAGGTTAAAAAAAAGGATCCAAAAAAGAAAAGAAAGAAAAAAAAAAGGAAAAGAAGAAAACCAGAGGACCTGAAAAAAAAAATTCTGGGAACCTTTCTTAAATTTTTTTGTTTGATTCTTGTTATTCATGGTTTAAGGAACCCAAGATTGAATTCCCTGCAAAGGCCAAAAATTTTTGCTCAAATTTCGTTTTTTTGGGTGTGATTTCTGAAAGCCCAAATTATCAATGACTGTTATATTCTTGTATCTAATCTGAGCCTCCTTGGTAATCTATTGGTGAGTTTTCAAGGAATTTTGATATTGATTTGACTATTTTTATAGGAACTGAGTGAGAATTAACAAGTGAAAAAAGGCAAGAGAGGCGAGAGTATTAGAGTGGACAAAAGCCGAAAGTATGGAGAGCAAACACGAGTGAAATAGAGTGAACCATTTCACGAGTGAAACACGTAAGGGAGTGTGGTAAGGTCCTTTGTTTTGTTTCTTACTTTGTTTTGTAGACAAAAAAAATATCAAACAACAGCAAGAACACTATTGAGGGTACCTCTTGTGCAACATATCCAAAACTCCTCATGGAAGCAATGATAGGGGAGATGAGGCGATTGTTGAGAGGAGAGTTAGAACAGCTTTATGAGAGGATAGACTGGATAGAAAACGAACGTGTGGAACAGCCACAACATGTTCCTCATGCATGTAGGCAGGAAAGGATTCTGGTTAGGGGGGAGGTTGATGACTACTACGGGATTGATGGGGAAGAGTTTGATGAAGGAGAAAATACAACGGGTAGTCACCAGAGATTTGGAGGGGATAGAGGAGTTAGGAATCGAGAAATGATAGTTTGAGAGGCATAAAAATGAAGATACCATCATTTCAAGGCAAATCCAATCCCTAAGCGTACCTAGAATGGGAGAAGAAAATGGAGTTCATCTTTGACTACCACAACTATTATGAGGCAAAGAAGGTAAAACTGGCTGTAATTGAATTTTCTGATTATGCTATTACCTAGTGGGATCAGCTTGTCATAAATAGGAGATGGAATAGAGAGTGACCTATTGAGTCATGGGAAGAGATGAAGACCATGATGAGGAAGCAATTTGTACCAACTTACTGCTCCCGGGAGTTGTACAACAAACTACAAAATCTTAAGCAGAGCAACCGGAGTGTGGAGGAGTATTATAAGGTGATGGAGGTTATAATGATTCGGGCAAATATAGAGGAGGATCAGGAGGCTACAATGGCAAGGTTTTTGGCGGGCTTGAACCGAGAAATTCACAATGCCATTGAGTTACAACATTATGTGGAGTTGGAGGACATGGTGCACATGGCTATCAAAATTGAGAAACAACTTATGAGGAGGGGCAGTAACACACGTCCAAGCCAAAACATGAGTACATACGCTTGGAAAATGAACCAATAGAAGAAGGATGAGAAGTAACCCAACATCAAGCCAAAGACTGAGCAAAAACAAGAGGTGGCCAGCCATGGGAATCAAGGTAAATCCAATTCTTTCACTACTCGAAATCATGATATCAAATGTTTTAAAGGCCTAGGCAGGGGTCACATAGCAAGCCAATGTCCAAACAAATGAGCTATGGTGATGCGGGACAATGGAGAGGTTGAAACCGATGAGGATTTGGACAACAATTCTATACCTTCATTAGAGGATGCCGATGATGAGAAGCACACTGCCCAAGGAGAATTGTTGGTTACAAGGAGAGCTTTAAGTGTGTAAGCCAAAGAAGAAGAAGAAGAGGTGCAACGGGAAAACATCTTCCATACTAGGTGCCATGTCCAAAACAAGGTATGTAGTATGATTATTGATGGTGGGAGTTGTAATAACGTTGCTAGCACAACCATGGTAAAGAAGTTAGGGCTGCCAACAAGTAAGCCTCCTCGACCTTATAAATTACAATGGTTAAATGATAATGGTGAGGCAAAGGTGCATAAGCAAGTATTAGTTTCTTTTCGTATTGGAAGGTATGAAGATGAAGTTTTGTGTGATGTGGTTCTGATGCAAGCTAGGCACTTGTTATTAGGTAGACCATAGCAATTTGATTGGCGAGTTAAACATGATGGTTTCACCAACAAGTATTCATTTGTTCACAATAAAAAAACGATCACTCTTGTTTTGTTAACACCAAAACAGGTCTATGAAGACCAAGTGAACTTACAAAGAGAAAGTGATAAAAGAAAAATGATGAGCGGAGAAAAATCAAGAGTGGGATTGTAGAGAGAGAGTTCGGCCAGTGAGAGAAAAAAAGAAGAGATGACTGAGAAAAAGGAGAGCAAAGAGAGCAAGGGAGAGAAAAATGAGAGGGCTGAAAAAAATTCATAATCAACCAATGAGAGAAAAACAAACTTCTATGCAAGAGGCAGTGAGATTAAAAGGGCATTGTTTTCAAATCAGCCAATGATTGTACTTTTGTACAAAGAGGCATTTTTAAACACTAACGAAATTGACCTTGCATTGCCTAGTTCTGTTGTTTCTCTGTTGTAGGAATTCGAGGATGTATTTCCAAATGAGGTGCCTGATGGTTTGCCACTAATTCAGGGAATAGAACATCAAATTGATTTTATACCTAGCACTTCTATTCCAAACTGACCGGCTTATAGAAGTAACCCTGAGGAGACAAAGGAGCTTCAAAGGTAGGTTAGTGAGTCGATGAAAAAGAGGTACATGAGAGAAAGTATGAATCCGTGCGCCGTTCCAGTCTTACTCGTTCCTAAGAAGGATGGGACATGGAGGATGTGCGTGGATTGTAGAGCCTTTAACAACATCACGGTTAAGTATCGCCATCCTATTCCTCGTTTAGATGATATGTTGGATGAATTGCATGGTGCTTCTGTATTCTTAAAAATTGATTTGAAAAGTGGATACCATCAAATACGCATGAAAGAGGGTGATGAAAGGAAAATTGCCTTTAAGACAAAATATGGACTGTATGAGTGGTTAGTAACGCCATTTGGTTTAACTAATACTCCAAGTACATTTATGCATTTAATGGATCATGTATTATGTGCAGTTATTGGCAAGTTTGTTGTTATGTATTTTGATGATATACTCATTTATAGCAGAGACGTGGACCAAGATGTAGCGCATTTAAAATCTGTTTTGGATGTGCTTAGAAAGGAGAAGTTGTATGCTAACCTCAAGAAGTGTACCTTTTGCATAGATAAGCTTGTTTTTCTTGGTTTTGTTGTTAGTGCTTAAGGTATACAGGTTGATGAAGAAAAGGTGCGAGCCATCCAGTAGTGGCCGAGTCCAACTAGTGTGGGAAACATACAGAGTTTTCATGGACTTGCTAGTTTCTATCGGTGGTTTGTGAAAGATTTCTGTACTATAGCCGCACCACTAACTAAAGTGATCAAGAAGAATATTGGGTTTAGATGGGGAGAAGAGCAAGAAAGGGCATTTCAGTTAATCAAGGAGAAGTTGACTAATGCTCCATTGTTATCTTTACCTAATTTTTTCAAAACTTTTGAAATTGAATGTGATGCTTCAGGTGTTGGAATTGGTGCCATTTTGATGCAAGAAGGGAGACCAAAGCATATTTCAGTGAGAAGTTGAATGGAGCAACTCTTAATTACCCAACTTATGATAAAGAGTTGTATGCGTTGGTTTGGGCATTAGAGACATGGTAGCACTACCTATGGCCTAAGAAATATACTAAACAAGCAAGACACTAAACAATATACTAAACATGAGAAGGCAAGACTGAACATCGAGTGAAGGACTAAGCAATATACTAAACAAGCCAACAAAGGGCGTCACAAGCTCATCTTCGAACCCTACGATTGGGTGTGGTTGCACTTACGCAAGGAACGGTTTCTGGAACAAAGGAAATCCAAGCTATTGCCTAGAGGGGATGGTCCTTTTCAAATTCTTGAAAGGATCAATGATAATGCATACAAGCTAGACTTGCCAGGTGAGTATGGTATAAATGCCATCTTTAATGTTTTTGATCTAAGTCCTTTTGATGCAGGCGATGATTTGAGGATAAATCCCTCTCAAGAGGAGGGGAATGATGAGGACATCGGTAGCACAAGCAAGAGCACGTGGGAAGAGACATATTTAGATCCAATTCAAGTTAGCTTTTGCCATCTTTTTGAAGGTTTGATGCATGGAAAAACTACTAAGTAAGAAGAGAAATCAACTAATAGTTAGCCAATTAAATCAAGTACAAACAAATACAACTTAATTTTCTATAACTTAGTAAGATAAGTAATCAAATTCCACCATTTTGTATACTTTTAATTCTAATAAAATCTAAAAACAATTAGTTTAGAATGCATTTAAAATGGAAAAATATTTTTCAATCAATTTGTAACCATTAAGCTCACCAATTTTCCTTAAATAAGAATATGAGCTTTTCACTACAATTAGGACTTGAAAAACATATTAAATTATATATTAATAATTCAATATCATGTTTAATAATTTCTGTATGCATGTAATTCAATAACATGTTTGGTAAAAGCATAGATATTCAAAATGCTTATTAATAGCTAATTGTGAGTTAGTTGGGCATTAAAATCATTTCCTCCTTGTAAAAGTTCTTCCTCAAAATTTGTCATACTGAATAATTCTTGAAACTTATTTGCATCTCTTCCTCTCTTTCCTAAGTGGCCTCTTCTAGTAAATGTTTCCTCTATAAAACGTTAACAAGTTGAACATTTTTGGCCCTTCCTTTTCTTTTCCTCAAGGATCTGTATTGGTTTATTCTCATATGCTAAATTACATGTTATTTACAATGGCTCATAACTTGAAATATGTTAGGGATTTGGAATGTACTTCTTGAGTATGGACACATTGAAGACATCATGTATGCTAGATAATTATGGAGGTAAGGTCAATCTATATGCTCTATCACTAAAGCTTTCTAGCATTACAAATGGGTTAACACACCTTGGGCTTAGTTATCCTCTTTTCCCAAATCTCATGACGCCATTCATTAAAGTAATCTTTAGAAATAGATGATCACCAATAGTAAACTCTAGATCTTTTCTTCTTTTATCTACATAGCTTTTATGGCTACTTTGTGCTGTCTTCATTCCTTCGCATATCTTTTCCATTGCCTTAGTAGTTTTCTATTTCATCTCCAAATCAAGTTATTCCCTTTCTCCAACTTCATTCCAATGAACTAGAGATCTATATTTTTCTTCCATACAATGCTTCATAAGGTGCCATTTCAATCATCGCTTAGAAGCTATTGTTGTAAGTAAATTTCATTAGAGGAAGCTTTGTATCCCAACTCCCTTGCATATCAAGCATATAAGCTCTCAACATATCTTCCAATTTTTGAATTACCCTTTCTAAATGTCCATCACTTTGAGGATAAAATAATGAATTAAATGCAAACTTTGTTCCCATAATGCTATGTAAACTCTTTCAAAATGTAGATGTGAAGTTAGGATCTCTATCAGACACTATTGAAATAGATACTCCATACAATCTGACTATTTTTTTTATATATAATTGAGCATATTGGTCTATGTTACAAGTAGATTTTATTCGAAGAAAATGAGCTGACTTAGTTACCTATCTACAACCACTCATATGGAATTAAATCCTTTTTGAGTTCAAGGCAATCCAAGTACAAGGTCTATTGTTATGTGTTCTTATTTCCACTTTGGAATCAATAAAGGCTTTAGCAACCATGCTGGTCTTTGATATTCAACCTTAACTTGTTGACAAGTTAAACATTGAGCCACAAACTTTGCTATATCTTTCTTCATTCTAGGCAACCAATAATGCTACTTTAGATCGCTTTACATTTTTGTGCTACATGGGTGTATTGAATAAGGACTCATATGGGGTTCCTTTAAGATGTCTTTAACTACCTTAACAAATGACATACACAACCTCTCTCTATATCTTATAATCCCATCATCAGCAACAAAGAAGTTTGGTCTCTATCCTGCATCAATTTTGTTTCTCAACCTAATCAAATAATTGTCCACCTTTTGACCTTCTTTAATTTTATCTTATAGCACAGGTTGCAATACCGGGGCTGATAATCTTCTTATTCTTCCTTTTAGAACTATTTCAAGTTCCAATCTTTGTAAATCCAACAATATTGACCTTTGAATGATATGTGAATGATATGAAGGGATGACATTGATTTTCTACTCAAGGTATCAACAACTATATTTGCTTTGCCAGGATGATAATTGATTACACAATTATAGTCCTTTACAAGTTCTAACCATCTACATTACCTCATATTCAACTCCTTTTGAGTGAAGAAGTATTTCAAACTCTTATGTTAGTATAAACTTTGCACTTCTTGCCATACTGATAATGTATGCATATTTTCAAAGCAATATCTACAGCTGCAAGTTCCAAATCATGAGTTGGGTAATTCTTTTCATGCTCTTTTCAATTATCTGGAGGCATATGCGATTACCTTGTCATTTTGTATTAATACACAGCCTAAACAATTCTTAGAGGCATCACTGTACACCACAAATCCACCAATTCTTACTGGAATGGAAAGCACCAGAGTTGTAATTAGCCTATAATTTAGTTCTTGAAAACTCCTTTCATATGCCTCAGCCCACTAAAATTTCACACAATTTATAGTCAATGATGTTAATGGAGTGGCTATTTTAGAGAATCCCTCAATGAATCGTAGATAGTTCCTCGTTAATCCTAAGAAAATCCTAACTTCTGACACATTTGTTGGTGTTGGCTGATTATTGATAGCTACCACTTTACCTGGATCCGCAGAATTTCCAATCTTGGACATTATATTTCCTAGAAATGCCACCTGTTCTAGCCAAAATTTACACATTTTAAATTTAGCATACAACTTATTTTCCTTGAGAATTTGTAGCACAATTCTCAAGTGTTTTTTGTGTTCTTTTTACATCAAGGAATAAATCAAAATGTCATCGATAAATACAAATTTATCAATAAATTGCATGAACACCCTATTCATCAAGTCCATAAATGCAACTGGAGTATTTGTTAAACCAAAAAGCATCACTAAGAATTTGTAATGCCTATACCTTACTTTAAAGGTAGTCTTTTGCACATCACCTTCCCGAATACTTAATTGATGACATCCCCTTCGTAAATCAATTTTTGAGAGCAAGGAAGCACCCTATAACTGATCAAATAAGTAATCTATCCTTGGGAGTAGACACTTATTCTTAACAATACACAAGTGCAACATGTCATCCTATTTCTTAACAAACAACATAGGCGCTCCTAAGGAGAATAATTAGGGCGTATAAAACCCTAATCAAGCAATTCTTAAATTGCACCATCAAATCCTTTAATTTTGTTGGTGTCATTCTATAAAATGCCTGGGAAATTGGTGCAGTTCCTGGTACAAGATCAATTACAAACTCAATTTCTCTATTTGGTTACAATCCTAGAAAGTCATCTAGAAATGCTTCTAGAAATTCTTGAACCACATCTATGTCTTCTAGCTTCAACTTCTAATCCAATGAACTTTTCATACAACTAGGCAAACAGCCAAACATAACCTCTACTGAGCATCTTTTAAGCCTTCATTGCAATGATGATTGTAAAGAACATCGCCCTATAGTACCTCTAAATATAAGCTGTTCTTCTTTAGGTGCCTAAAAGATCACACTTTTCTTGTTTCAATTAATTGTATCATGATATTTTGTCCACCAATCTATACCTAAAATTACCTCAAAATTAGCCACACTTAAAACCACTAGATCCACAAATAAGTTTCTATCGCCAATTTGAACCCAGCAAGCTTTTAACCTTTGGCTCGACTCTATTCCTTCTCTGGATGGTAATGTTACACTATATCTCACTTTTAACAAACCCAATGTAATGCCCAATTTCCTCACAAATAGACTTAATGCAAATGAATGCATAGATCCTAGATCTATCAATGTATTTATAACTACTCTAGAAATTAAAATATTGCCCGAGACTACAGAAGCACCACATTAGCTTGTTCCTCTGTCATTACATATACCCTTTCTTGGACTTTCTTTTGCATCATGGGATAATCCATTGCTAAATATCCTAGCTTCTTGTACTTGAAACATAAGTTACTATCTTTATAGCATTCTCCAAAAGGATTCTTTCCCCACTTAGCACATAATGGCTTTTCTATTACATTAACGACTTGCTCAACTTTAGGACATTTACTGTTTTCTTATTGTGGCTTTTGCTCTGTCTTTTTCTATTGGGTAGGATTTTTTAGAGTAAATCTTGACCTCCTTTGTTGGCAAAACTTCTTAGTGTCTTTCTCATCTTGATTGATCATTAATGCCTTGTCCACCAACTCTCCAAACTCCATTGTAAAAGACATCCTCACATCCATTTGATTTCAAGATTAAGGCCTTTTAAAAATTGATCTATCTTCTCATTGTTGTCTTTAGCAATATATACAACCTTCATTAAATTTTGAACATAATCACGCACCAACATCCCTCCTTGCATCAGCTTCAAAAACTCCTTTACTTTTTAGTGATCTAGCATCCCTTGTGAAATATTTTCTATAGAAGATCTTCTTGAATTTGTCCCATGTCAACTCATCCATGTTCACTCCAAGCTTGGTTCCTTCCCTCTAGGTTCTAGACCCTTTTTAAGCAAGAAAACTGCACAAAGTTCCTTTCAAAAAAAGCTTCAAAAGCTTATCCAAAACAATGCATATGAACAAATCTCTATCTAGTAACTCTAGATACTCCATCAACCCTATCCCTATACATCCTCACCTGCATCATAAGAGTTATAATGAGCTAAAGGCTCAGTAAGTAGAAACTAATGCATAAACATGAACATTTAATGAGAATGCAATTAGACATTTTCTTATATCTATTTTCATTTAACAAATTCTTTCTTCTTTTTAGTACTCTTGGAGTGTGGCACTTGTAGTACCCCTCAAGCTAACTAATAAGCTCATGTAAAGCTTATTTAGTTATGATAAGAAGCATTAACCTTTCAATTTCATTATAGGTGTTATGGTTTACTTAAAATATACATTACATTATAAAAGAGTTTTGCAACTGATGTTTTATTCATTTCCTTATTTACAATATATACATCCTTCAAACTTAGTAATATGAACATAACTATATTATCACTTCAGGACTTAGTAACATATGTCTATTCATAAAAACCACAAAAAATCTGCTAAGTTTTACAAAACAGAGTTCCAAGATACGTTTCAAAAGATATTCTAAAACATGACATATGAACAAATCTCTGATCGGTAGTTTGGACACTTGATCAAATCCTAAACATGTACATTCTTACCTGCATTATAAGAGCTATAATGCTCTAAAGCTTAGTAAGCAGAAACAATCTTAAGCATGAACATGAACATAGAACGAGAATGCTATTATTAGTTTTCTCTTATTAGTTTTCTTTCAACAGTTCTTACTTCTTTCAGGTACCCTTGGTGTGTGGTACTTAACTGGTAATGATAGGCAGTAGTTTTTGAAACCTGTTCATCATAATTTGGCCAATGTAGCAATAATAATATGGGGTTTCCATCTTGGTCTTTAGACCTTAGGTATTTGTTGTATTTAGCCTCATTTTTTATGGCTTTTTTTATCTAGGTTTTTCAACCTCAAAGTATTCAACACCATTTGTTGGGTTTGATGGTCCCACCTATGTCCCATGCCTACTTGACCACAAATTAAGCACCAAACGCCCATTTTAGTTTAAAAACCTCATTATCTTCTTAATCATGTCACATGTTCTAATATAAATGCCATGAGTAATGAATGCATTTCAACAATCTTTATCATTCCCAAATAACAACAATCCAATCAATGCAACTTAAAAGATAATATGGCATAGTCTTATGATGCTGTAAATAGTAGTTTCAACTTACCTCGAGTTCAATTGCATTGAGTGAAAGATCCATTCTCTTAGAAGATAAGATGTGTTAAAGGCCTAGCATTACAAAATCACCTACCATTTAATTGCTAATAAACCAAACTCATTGATCTAGGTTATGAGTCCATATTACTATGGCTTTGCATTAACTCAAACACAAATTGCTCTAAACATGAAAAAATGTCACCATGCACACCTTTGGCCATGGAACATGCTATATTACTAAAATTAAGATTAAATATGAAGATTAAATGTTTAATCATTTCATCAAACATGCATTTTAGCTCATTTTTAACTACAAATTATATCATGTCAAACACATAACAATTTTTACATCATTCTAGCCAAACTTAGGTCTTCAATAAATAGATAACATTTCCGAACATCAAAATCATTAAGGAAGGTATATAATCTTATTAAAAACAGCCTAATACATGAGAATCAAGCATAGCATGAAGTTGATTTTGTACTAAACCTTATTTTGCATTTTCTTTCTATAGATTCAGAAATAACATGCAAACTAATCCCTACCTATTTTTAGGCATTCAAAATAACTTAATAAACACTTAGGATCAATACAAATAAAAGACATAATCAGATTTCACATGATTATTAATTTTGCAAAGAAACAAGCTTAACTAGCATAGTTTGAGCTCAAATCTACCCTTGCTTACTTTTCCACATCTGTGATCACATAGAATAGAAAATAACTTCATTTCATCATAAGAACCATAAATTTAAAGGGTACCTCATAGGGCTTGAAGTTAGGACTCTATCAGAGGTCAAAACACTTGATTTTCAATCTCAAAATGGTGAAAACTTGGGGCAGGTTTGTGTAACTCAAATTTCTATGATCTTGTTTATGTTTTTGTGAGCTTTAGCGCATGGAAAATGGAGAAAAATAAGTGGGGTGAGTGCTAGACGTTTCTGGGGCTGATAGGGAAGATAGGAGGCAAAACTAGAGTTTTCTAGTGCATTTGACTTAGTTAAAAGGAGGTGGGTTGAAGGAGGAGGTAGATTGGGAGCTTTTGCCATCCTTTTCTTGGTTTTGACATGTAAAAGGAGTGCTGAGTAAGGGAATTTAGCTAATAGCTAGCCACTTAGATCTAGTGATACGAACCATGCCAAGAACTGACGCGACCCCTAACCAAAATTGGTCTCCAAGATCGAATTCCAAATCGGTTTAATATGAAACCGTGACCCGATGCCTAACAAGAAGCACGGACCTTGGTATGTGAGGACGCCACAATCAGTTATGGACGGACTGATTGATAAGTCTTTGAACGCCACGAAATCTTCCGATAAGTTTGAATAGTTTGTTTAGGAATCGGAGAATTAAACCTCAAATTGTGTGTAAAACTTATATTCTTATTGAATGAAATTCGTTACAATATATAGTGGTTCCCCGTTGCGAATTTTGAGCTCCTAATTGCCCATGGAATTTCGGGCAAATCAATTACCAGCCAAAAAAGATGCTCAATCTAAAGCAAATAAAGTAAGTTTCCTAAATGGCTTAAAAGCCTTACAATAATATAAAAGTAAACGTATGTTTTGTAAAAGAAAAGGAAACTAGACAATAATCAGGCAATTAGCTGATTCTTCTCGCCACTTGTCGCCTCAAATTGGGAAAGTAATTGAAATGGAAAGTAACCAAATTATTTGCAGCCATAGGATTATTCGGTCCCTTCTAGAACTTGAATCACGCATTCGTTGGTCTGGATGTCACATGCAATTCCCTCAATGGGCCTCCATGCGATAGCTTGAGCCCAAGATGCTTGAATCAGCCCAATAAGCATTTCTTTGAATTTCTTCGCACGAGCTCTCGTAACCGGACCAATGGGAACTTGAATTGGATCTAAATATGTCTCTTCCCTTGTGCTCTTGCTTGTGCTACCGATGCCCTCATCATTCCCCTCCTCTTGAGAAGGATTTATCCTCAAATCGTCGCCTGCATCAAAAGGACTTAGATCAGAAACATTAAAGGTGGCACTTACACCATACTCACCTTGCAAGTCTAGCTTGTATGCATTATCATTGATCCTTTCAAGTACTTGAAAAGGACCATCCCCTCTAGGCAATAGCTTGGACTTCCTTTGTT
>CAMOHE010038417.1:0-16637 GCA_946598075.1 Artocarpus hirsutus | reverse complement strand
AAATGTTTAAAAGGCAGGTTAGACATTAGGGCTAAGTTGATAGCTATCTCAGGCCTTCAGCCACTCTATTGTTTTGTTTCAGGAGACCTATAAAGGGGTTTCTCTGGTTTTGGCCAATGTTTTGCTTCTTTTGTATAAGTTTCAAGCCTAGAAAAAAGGCTCCAGATTTGATCTAATTAGTAAGAAAAAGGAGGGTTTTGGCTTGATGTGGTAGTGACATGTTGACCATGTTAGGTGAGCTGAATAATTCGAGCACCCTAATTGGTCTAGGTGGGTTGCTTGGTCCACGTGGGCTTGCTTATTCAGATAGCTAGTTGGGTTGAAAAGGTTGTTTGGTTTAGGTGGGCTTGTCTTATTGATTGGGGTAGGATACCTTAATTAGGTGGCCTTCTAAGATTGGGCTAAGGTTTGTGGATGAGTTTTTATTCTAATTTCCTTCATACTCATTTTATCCCACTTCCAATCAGATTTTTGACCTTCCAAGTGAGTCAAAAATCTAATTGGATTGGATAAAATGGGCCCATTCACATTTGATGACCTTTCAAATAATGATCTACTTACCTTAGGCCAAATCACAGGATGTAATCCATAACCACGTACTCATTTTCCCACATTCTCTTGGTAATGATAGTCATTAAGATGTGTCCATGAAGATCGAAATGGTTCTGAGAAGTCCAAAGTTGTTAACTGTTATTGTGAATTATAGAACAATAAATGAGCAGTGTGTGGCAAGCAATATGTAATGAGTGATGAAAGCCAAGTGGTGACCATCGAGTGGCAAACGATGTCAACTAGTGACAAGCCACCTCAAGGTAAGTGAGGCTTTGCGCAGCGAGCAAACAAGTGACGAGAAACAAGGAGCAAGGAGAAAGTAATGAGTACACTTCTGAGCTTATTACGATGAATAATAATTGACGAGCAAGGAAAAATGACTAATGACTTGTCACTTTATGTATGACAAGCTGATAAGTGGTGAGTAGCGACTAGCAGCTATTGAACTAGCCAATGGTGACTATGACTACTCTTATGACTTCCATGCTTGTGACGTTATTGAGTGATGACCATTGAGTAGTCGACTAAGCGACCGTTGAGTGGATGAATAGGAAACCGTTAAGTGGATGACCATCGAGTAAAGACGACCATTGAGTAAATGACTAGGTGACCGTCGAGTAAACGAATAGGTGACTGTCGAGTAAATGACTAACTGATTAGTATGAACATGTGACTACTTTCAAGTGAAGTGATCTCTAACCACGTGTGTAGTTTTAAGATTTTTCAGTTTATTTTTAACAATTTAAATTTTATAATTATAACACTTCTTCATCTAAATTTGTTTTAGACATGATAGAATTAGCAAAAGACTCATATATTAGATACTAAATCTTAATTATGTTTCAAATTTTATTAAAAATAAAGACAGAAGAAGTTTTGTTGGTTAATTTTTCATAGATCAGGGGAATGCGTTCTATGTTTTGAAGTTGGTGAATGCACTATTATAAGGATTATAATTAGGGACAGATTTTTACAATTGATCTATATAATAATTACAATTAATTTTATTTTTTAATTAATTATTATTTTGTTATTTGTTATTATGAAGTGATATTGAGTAGTATTGAAAAAATAATTTATAACAATTACTTATATGAATACAATAAAAAAGAGTCGATTAAATTGAAGTGGCTTATGCAAATGAGATCAAATGTATGAATGGATTAAGGCTCTCTTTGGTAGGAGGAATGGAGAGTATGAATGATGGAAAAGATTCACAGCAATTCTTTATGTTGTTTAGTAAGATAGAAGAAGACTTGATAGGATAGATGATAGGTATTTATTTGGTCACTATATTCTCCATTTATATTATATATTAATAATTTGTTGAGAAGGTAAAATAGTCTTTAGAAAGTAAACAAATGAGAGATTGCTAGAATATTTCCACTAATGGAAAGAATTCAATTTGGTGGGTTTGGAGGGAGACTGCATCCCTCGACCTTGCCTTTCCCTTCTCTACTCCCTCTAATCAAATACTAAATTAGACCTCCCCCCCTCCTTCTTTCTATCTCTCTTTCCTACCAAATATAAGTCAAGTAAATTGCAACAAAATTTTCTTTTCTATTTATCAATTTTTAACTAAAAATTTTAAAAAATTGTTCTTAGATTCCAAATTTAAACACTAGTATTTGTTTTTAAAAGTAGTTATTAAAGAACCAAAAACTATATTTTGGTGTCAATGCCAAAAGCCTGCTTGTTCCCTTATATTGCCAACCTATGTTTCTAGTGAATTCTAATAGATGCAATCCTTACTGCAACTCATTTAATTAATAAGATACAAATCTCATACATTTCAGTGGGTCACATTTTGAGAAGTGTATAGATTTCCTCCTAATCACTTTCCCAACATGTCATTGGTTCTACCAATTTTTTCCATTAACCTCATGTCAAGCATAGTAAATTGTCCTCGCGATATGTTGTTAGTGTCTTTTTTGGGTTATGGTGTAGGTTAAAAAAGATATCAATGTTTTGATCAAATTAGCCACTAAATATACTTTTCTTGTCATGTTTTGTTTCTTGAGCATTAAGGTGTTTCATCAAATCCGGTCCTATCTATTTTAGTCACTTTGTAAGAAATCCAATAAAAGGTTGGTTTTTTAAAATTGTTATCCAATGGAAGGTTGAGGCATTATATAAAAACATCTTAGATTTGAGTGTTGAGGGATAGGAGCGACCACCTAGAGTGTCAAAAGAGCCCAAATTGGACAGTATAGATAAGTAACAAGTGTAAGACCTACAAGAGTTCATGGGCTCAAAAAGGGGGCTGAATGGAGGGTTGAGAGATTGCATGGTAAGACGAAGTTGAACTCTAACAATAAAGTTGAGGAACTTATTACTATGACATACTTGATCGTCAGGCAAACAAACAAGTCGTTCTCGTTGGGTCTATGAAATCAAAATTAAGTTTAACAAATTTGTTTAAAGATACAAAGCTTGATTAATTAATAAAGGATACTCTCAAACCTTCAGAATGGTTTGAATCATAAGAAGACTTTCACCCCTATTGCAAAAATTACTATACTTTTTGTTGTCATTGTGGTTGCCTTTGGCACTCGATGTCATATATCTTATATGGATATTAAAAATGTATTCTTAAATGGTGATCTTCAAGAAGTCTTCATGGTGCCTCCTTATGGTGTTTATCATGAACTTGGTTTGAGAAGTTCTTTACTGTGATTACTTTGCTTGTTTTCTATCTTTGCTATCATAGTTCAACCCTGTTTTATTAAATATACCTTTGTCAGTTATATTATGCTTTCTTTATATATTGATGACATGATTCTTACCGGTGATGTTGATGGGATTAGAACGATGAAATTAAAGTTAGCTTATTGTTTTAGATGAAGGACATGGGCTCATTACGTGACTTTCTAGGTGTTGGAATCACCTTTTTCTCCATAATGTTATCTTCTCTCTGAGTCCAGGTATATAATAAACATTTTTAGCATGCTTATCTTACTAATAATAAGAATTCTATTTAAACCTCTTGAGCTTAATGCCTAATATTCTTTATAAGAACCTTCTTTTTTAAATCCTAATTTATAACTTAATATAGTTGGTAGTTTGTTTTATCTCACCATCATATGTTCAAACATTGCTATTTTGTCGATATAGTTGATCAGTTTGTTACTTCTCCTACTACAGTTCACTAGGCCCCTATTCTTCACATTTTGAGGTATATTTAGGGTACTTACTTTCATTTTCTTTTTTTACTTTCATCTTCTTTGTCTTTAGAGCTACAAGTATACTATAATACTTTTGGGCTAGTGATCCTATGGATAGCAAGTCTACTATGGGTTTTTGCATCATTTTGGATGATTTTCTCATTTCTTAAAAAGCAAGAAGTAAGACATTGTTTCTAGATCTTAATAGAGGCAGAGTACCGTATTATGACTTCTAACTTGTGAGATAGTTTGGCTCTATTGGTGCTTGCAAATATGGGTGTGTTTCTCTACATCGATCTATGTATTGTGACAATATAAGTGTTATTTATATTGTTTACAATTAAGAATTTTAGGAGTGGATCAACCATATTAAAATCGATTCTTGTTGTACCTGAGATTCCTATTAAATTGGTACTCTCATGTTACCTTCATTCCGTTCTTGAATGCATATTGCCGAATTGTTCACAAAGTTGCATGACACTTTATATTTTTGTTTTTTTTTTTTTTAGCAAAGTTTAATTTTTGTAGCCACATCATGAGATTAAGGAAGATGTTAAACTAGATTATTTATAGTATTATTATTTTCATTTATTTTTTTATGTTTATCATTAAGGATAGAATAATCATTTTCATCATTAGGGTAGAATAGTATTTTCTTTATTTACATGCAAGTATATATTAACTTCTTTTATGATGTATTTTTAAGGAAGAATAAGAGAAATGATAGATTTTGAAACTTTTTGAAGTAAATAACAAATTTTGAAAATGTTTGTATCATATAACATATTTTGGATATAAATAAATTATTTATAAGGGGTAAATAAATTATTTTAACCTTAAATTTATTTATTGTGTAAAAAAGAATTATTCACACTACAAATAAGGGGGTAAAAAATTGTACACACTATAAATCTGTTATTAACTACAAATATTTTCAAAACCTACTATTTATTACGTTTCGTTTAGCAACAGTGTTATTTACTGTAATTTCTTTATGTTTAGTCATATAATTCAATAAAAAACCCTAGTTTTTCTTTTCTATCTAAATTAATTCTTGGAATCCATAGACTTCACAATGACACTTTTTAATTGTTTGTTTCCTGATGCGAGCTTTTTCTCTGAGGCTTACTAGTGTGAAAGACGTGCCGAACTCGGCCTCATTAGTAAATTTGTTTTTTTATCTTTTATATATATATATAAATATATATATATATATATATTCTTTTTGCAAAAAAAATCTAAATTATAAATATGTTGAAAATATTTGAATAAGAGCAATTTTTTAAGTATTTATCACTACAAAATTAAATAGACAATTAAATTTAAATGTTATTTTCTAATTATTTTGCATTCATTTTGCAAAGTATCTATAAATATTATTTTGATATTTTTAATATCTTTACATGAAAAAAAACAATTACATTTCACATTTTCAAAAAGTGATATATGAAATGACTATAATATTTTACAAAATGAAGTTAAGCACATATTGTATGTGGTGCTCTTTACATGTGTATTAACAAGTTATAAAAAGGTTTATTATATATGAATTTATAATAAAACTAAATACAAGGACAAATAAACATTACGGTAACAAAAGTTTTTATAAAGGCAAGAAAGTATTAGGTTGAGTGACCATTGAAGTGAATGGTATAAGATAATGCATAAGCCAAAAAGAAAAACCCTACCTTATATTTAAGTTAAAAAAAATAGCTGATTAATTTGAACTATTAGATGCCTCAGTTGAAGTATAAAAACGAACAAGAGGATTGTCTCTTCTATTGTAACTACTAATAAACTAATAGATATAATTCAATTAAGCAAACAATATATATATATATATATATATATATATGCATGTATGTATATAATACTCATATGACCTTACTTGGAAAAGGGCAAAAAAAAGAGAAAGATATATAAATTAAAAACCTGAAGACATATCTACACAATGACACAAGCCGACAAACAAGCACGCAACTAAAGCATTCAAAATAAATAAATAAATAAACAAATAAGAAGCAAACAACTAAGCAAGTGCAAACAAGCAAGCGACTAAGCAGGAGCAAGTTTCACTCTTCTCAAGTTATTATCCCCTCTTTCCAAGGTATTACCCACTCTTTCCAGCAAAGCAAGTTTCACTTTGTGTTATGGATTTAACCATCTTACATAGATATTTGAAGCTAAAATCATGGATTATGTTCTTATGAACTGTTTGCATTGTTTTCGTATAAATAACCTTATAGAGACGGTGAGAATTAACCTTATAAATACTGAAAAATAGACATTGTTTAAAACGTAAGCATAAAAATACAACATGCAACTTATTTTGTGTTTGGTTTGTGACTATAAAAGTTAGAGATTTTGTTTATGTACATAAAAATAAAAAGAGAAAACAAGGTATGCAAACAGATAAAATGTAACTGATGGACACTAATATGGTAAAAATGGTAAAAAAAAAAAAAGATTTGAATGTACAATTGAAGCCCAATCAAGTAATTAGGTAACCTTTTCCTTCCATCTGGAAGAAAAATAGTCTGGAATACTCGACTTTGCTAGGTAAAGCTTTTTTCATGCTATGACTACTTGATGAAGCCATAGCTGATCTACTTTTGACTGCGGCAGCATAAATCAAACATAAATTCAAATGGCAAATTTAATAGTCAATATAGGGAGAGCAGCAATGTGGGTAGGTCCATTTAAAATATAAAATGTATGAAAACAAAACTCATAAAAAATTGTCAGTTATCATTTAATAAAAGGCAACAAAATTAAAACAATAATTGAAATTTAATTCATAAGAAATCTCAAAAAAAGAACAATAGTCTTATTGTGTCATATATTTCTTTACCTGGTTTTTTGGCTAGAACCTACTATGATATGCTTGAAGAGGAAGGTAAAATACATTGACTTGGAACCAATAGGAAAGTCTATTGTTGATCACAAAGGGAAAATAGTGTAGAACAAATGTAGTGCTTCATACTTAAGAGAGAGAGAAAGTGGTAAAAATGAAATGAAATGAAATGAGAGGAGATAAGATTGCAGAAGCTGAAATTGATCAGTAATCATAAATGATTGATAAATAAAAGACTCAAAACCTCTCCAAGTGAGTAGACAAGTGAAAATCCAACAAACTCTATCTCCAAACTTTCAGCAAATTAAAATCTCTGAACATTTTTAGTCCGACAAGCACAATCGACATATGATCGAAAATTAAACCCTGCACAAGCACAAGTCTTCTTCAGATTGCAATGCTTTAGGACACAAAATAGATTAACTAAATTGACTACACACTCAATGCTACAAAGTTAATTACTAACATAAAAAGAGTCGTACAATTTCTTTCAAGCAATCTTTTATTACAAAATCAAATTGCATACATGCTGGATTGAGATGTAACATCCTCTTACGGATATCAAAATAATTGTTTCTTTTTTGTTTGAATCATTATTTAAACACAAACAATTCAGTTAAAACATTTACACTCAAGAAAATTTCTCACAAAAAATATGCATTTTTTTGAAAACTACTTAATAGATTTGCGTCCCTCATATTGGTTAGACCGATGGAACACTTAAAGTGTTCGGCTAACCAACTACTTGCAAAAACTGTTAGTTTACAAATACAAACATTTATTAAATTCTAAACACTCACAAAACTTCAAATAATGTTTAAAACTCTCGAGAAAAATACTTAAATATCCAAATAATTTAATCATATCAAAATAAAAGAAACATGGCATTGTCCTCAAGAAATTAAAATTATGGAAACATTAAACAGTCCGAAACATTTAAAAGTCCGAAAGAAACATAAAATAAATCAAGTCACAAATCAACTTAAGTGTGGAAAATAACATTAAAGTAAAATCATTGCTTGAGTCATTAATTTCTTTTTGTGGCATGATTCTATTTTAATCTAACACTTCTTGCACACATGCCAGTCCTTATCTTCCATCGTATTTCATATGCCTTTTACCTTTGTTTGTAACACGATATAAAACGAAGTAAGTGTATGCTTTTTTATTTTATATAAAAGAGAAAAGTACATGCTTTGTAAGTACACTTTCCTATCTTACAACATAAAATATGAACTTTCATAAAATTATGACATAACATCATAATCATATCCATAATAATGCACAAAGCACACGTTTATATATAACATATCTTTCATTTCCCTCTTGAAAACATTATTCATTTTACCTTTAGAGGGCTAAGTGTTGTACCATTAACATCATAGACACACCATCATGAGAAGATTAGGGTATCTAATACTAAACCAAACATGACAAGGCCAACTTTTAATACATCATAAACATAAAAATAAGATGTGCAAGCTTAATTAAGTGATAAATATATGCAAACTTTCTTTGAAAACTTGTCATCAACTGTAAAAATATAAACATAAAAACATCCTTGAGCAAATACATCGTAAAAGGTCTTGAATTAAGAACATTAAATCACAAACCTTTACACATAAAACATAACGTAACGTTTTTATAAACTTTATCATGTTGCAGGTGAGAATGTACTTGCTTGACTTGTTTGCTTACTAAACCTTATATTTGGTGACATAGTCACGATTCATGGTATGTTTGCTTTTTGGAATGTCCATATCAATCATTCATATAATACATGAAATTATTATTCATGATCACAACACCATTTAACATAATATTTTATCACTCAATATCGTACTTAATGAAATAGATTATTTTTAACTTGTAAACATACACTTGGAGTTAAGAAACATACAAGCAACAAACTTGACCTTTAATCACTCAGATAATTAAATCTCAAATTTAAAGCAAGATAAATGTGTAAAACTTCTTCCATAATAAAGCCATCACTAAAATTTTCTTTTCTTGAAAATATTAATCTAAAATACCTTTTTAAATTTTTAGAATACATTCAAGCAAACCTACCAGTCACAAAAACTGACTGACCTTTGAGAATTCTTCGTGTTATGTCTTACAATTGATATCAATTTGACAAGGAAAATTTGTAAGAATGTAGATAACACATATATAAGTCTCAGATTTTTCTTTAGCTATAAAAATATCGTTTGTTAATTTAAATAAGTGACATAGGCAAATACCACAAAATCTGCTAGTAAACATTGGGCAATGAGCACTCATTGCATAGAATTTTATATTAAATGAACTATGCCATAAAATAATTTATAAAACTTACCACACATAATAGACATATTATAGCATCACATATTCAAAAATTAAGTTAAAATAAATTCGAAGTAATTTAAAATGCACGTTTGAACTCAAAGGCAACATCAACATTAGACATGATAAATAGTGGATGCCCTTCAATTAAATATTTTATAAAATGAAATACGCATGATATGATTCTGAAATTTTTATGCGACATGCTTAACATATAAAAAAAAAACACCACAAAAATAAGAAATCAAGAAAAACACATTTAAACATATGATTTTTTATCTTATAAATATAGAACATATTAGATAGACACTTTAAATTACTAAACACTTGGTGTTCATTGAATTTTATCTCAAAACATAGATATGATATGATGCTAAAAATTTACAGTAATAGTTAACATGCCTTAAAAGACTCACAAAGTTTTACAAAATCAATAGTTGTCGTTTATCCTATAAAACAGACCTTATAACATAGACATACAAAATTGTTAGTATATAAAAATTTGTTAGCAATGCTTGTTTAAAGGCTCATAACATTTAAAATATATTGAATGGAAATTTATAAAAGTTTTCAAGCGTTCACTACATATAAAATCACATTATATCCAAAAATCACTTAAAAATAAATTCATACACATTCAAAACATTATCAAAAGTTTCACCAAATAACCAAAAACCTTAGAATAATCTAAATGTATGCCGATAACCAAACAACATTTTCATACTATTCCATCTTATCACATGATCGCAAATACTTTTCACCATAAAAAAGACTATCATAAACCAAATAATACATGAAACAATCATATTTTATTACATATTACGTATATTCATCAACATCGCAAGAGAAACCTTAGGAACATAATCTTCGCAAAAATTCACATATTAATATAAACAATGAAAACCATAACCAACAAAACCTTAAAATCATACCTTTAGTTCTTATATTTCTATTTAAACAACTTGAAGGCTCGCACATAAAATTTCCAAAACAAATTCCTTCTATAATGACTTGGAAGAAAGAAGGATGAACGATGACATATTGGTTTCGTGAAGTAGAGATGGAGAGATAATGGAGACTTGGAGAATTTTTCTGTTGTAAAGAGGGGCTTAGCCATGTGTTTAGAAGAGTAGAGGAATGTGTATTCTTTAGCTAGAAATAGAGAATGACTATGAAGGCATGGTGGCTAAAAAGATTTATTTATAGATTTATGAATAAGAGAGGGAGTGTGTGTGAGGATAGACTTGACTTAAAAATTATCAAAAATAATTTAAAAATTCAATCATTAAGTTTTCTTGATATTAGATGATTAAATTGAGAATATGAGTCTAAATGTCTTAAAAATCAGTTTGGGCAATTTTGAAGCTCAAAATTCACATGAAAACGTGTGAAAAACTCGAATTAGATCATTAGGGTGCTACAGCGCGGATTTTCGAAGTTGCTGCTAAAGGCTGAATTTCCATTTGGCACTGCAATGCCTGTGCCATTGTTCTTATGGCATTTTAGCGCTCGTGCATGGGTCCGCGAGCAATTACTCACGTCTATTTGTGCTGCAGTGCTCGTTTTAGCACTACGACGCTCGCGGACATGCATGGAACATGTAGAACTTTCTTTTTATGATCCTTAACTCAAATTTTACAATTCTACACATATTTAAACGTCTAAACACATGAGAAAATCATTAGAAACCTAAAATTAAAATCTCATAACAAATGATAAGGTGTTCAAAATAAAAATCAAACTTTTAATTACTTATGCACATACTGACATGAACATTTTAAGCACATCTACCCCACGTGGCTGTCACTTGCATTGTAACTAGATAAAATGTTAGTTGCTTAACTTAAATTTCATAACATAAAATCGAAATCATGCTAACTCATCAATTTCCTCATTTAATCATTAAAGAAAAATGGCAAGTGTTATATGAGAAACTTTATCACTCATAATGGAGGATAATTCAAGCTACATGCATGATACTTAGGGAAATCAATTATAACTTAAAAAGAAAGAAGAAACAACAACCACAACAACAACTTAAATTTAGTGATAGACAATCTAAGAAGCCAAATGGGATCATCATAAATCTTTAAAGAAACTTACTTAGTCACTAAAATGAAAACAATCATGCAATATTTGTTCCCATATATTGTCAAATTCATAAACTTTACAGAACTTAAAAATTAAAAATTAAAAAGGATGCCAAAAATAAGAGGATTAAGACATACCACTTGGTGACATAATTGATCTCTAAAATGAAAAAATTGAAAACCATGAAATTCATAACTCAGAATCCAAAACCAGCCCACCAAAAAAATTTCCCAATTCCAATTCATCCTTTCTCCTTGCCACAATGGTGGGGGTGGTCTCCAATCTACAAAAGACCCAAGATTTGTTATTTCCACCTTTTCTCAAAGCTTTTTTTCACCCGAAAAGAAAATTACAAAAAAAATCTCTCCCACTTTTTTTCTTACCCAATAAGGAAGATAATAAATAATAATAAGAAATGAAAGAGAACGCATTTAATGTTGAAATCTGAGCTCTTGGGGATGAGGCTCTAACGGTTGACAAGCATACGTTCATATCAAAGCTCTCATTCCGTTCTTTCTCTTTCTCTCTCTATGTATTGTAGAGACAAATAGACAAAAGAGAGCCTTGGCAAGGTAGAGATGAGTTTTCTTGTTCTTGTTCTTCTCTTTTTGAGTACAAGGAGAAAAGAAATGAGAGAACTATAAGAACCTTTTAGGCAAGGAAAAGGAATAAAGGTCATCGACTATTTGCTTGTTGTCATCCTCTTCAACATGTAACTCATCTTGCTTGGAATTGTTAACATATGTGATATTGAGTTGTTTAGCTTAGGTTTTTGAACTATGTAAACACGTGTTCTTCACTCTTTATACCTTGAACGGTTGTAACATTTAGAGTATGTACGGTAGAAGCGAGAGAGGGAGAAGGGTCCTGGGAGAGGACTAATTTTGTGATTAGTTGGAGAGAGTAGAGAAGGAAGAGGAGACATCAAAAGATGTGCTCTCCCTTATGGCCCAGCCAAATAGTATCCTTTTACTAGTGGAAGAATTCAAACAATCCATTACTTTCTAGTTTTAAAAGATTATTTTACCTTTTTAATAAATTATTAATAAGTAATATAAGTGGACAATGTAGTGATTAAACAGATGCTATAATACATTCTTTTAAGTCTCCTCTTATTATACCAAACAATTTGAACGATTACTATAATTCTTTCTATCCTTTCTACTCTCCATCCTTTCAACTCTCTTCATTCTTTTTACTCTTTATTCCTCCTACCAAATAGAGTCTTAGAGTGTAGCTGGAATTGATCAATTTTTAAAGGTAAAAAATATGCGAGTTGAGTTGTTGAGTTGAATCTATATACTATATAATAAATAGGAGTTCCTTAAAATACTATTAAAAAATTTGGTGAAGTTATTTTGTTTTTAGTTACTTTTGGGGTGTTTGGCAGCATTAGTTAAACCATAGTTGTAGGACAAAATAGTATAAAGCTATCACATGCTACAATAAAAAGCAAAAAGTAACTACAACGTAAAGCTCTTACCCTAATTTTTATTATTTTTTATATTTACATTAACTTTAATTTTTACCAACTTTTCTTTTTGTATTTTCTTAATTCTAAAATCTTATATTTTTTCTTATATTCATTTCAAATATTATTCTATTAAATAAACCTTCATAATAATTTTTCATTCAAAGTACAAATTACAACTCATTTTTTTTATGAAACCAAAAAATTTATTTTTGAAATAATTCTAAAATACAAAAATTAAAACTTAATAAACACGTTAGAGAACTAAAACAAGTATAATAAACATGAGATTATCATAAGTGATACTCATAAGTGAAAGTGGAAGTTTCCTAAAACATTATTCAAAACTTAGGTTCACCTATTTTGCCTTTTTGTGTTTTTTTTTTAAACACTCTTTTTTGCCTTGTCGTATTGATTCCCTTTTTATTTTTCATTTTTTTTTATCTTCTTCCTTTTCTTCTTTGTTTCCTTTCAAAAAATCATAATTTGCCCAAATGTTTTTTTCCGGCTTTATTTTTTTTATAATGTACTTCTTTGAATACTTTTTTTCTTGCTTTACTCCCATTAAAATAATATCTTTCATATGTATCTATTTTAATTTGTGTCTATCTTAAATTTTTTTGGATTTTTTTCCTTTTGCCGAGAACTCATACGCTATTAAATTTTCCTTGCTTGTTTATATTAAAACATTTTTCCAAATGTGACTACACTTAATCTTTTTAATGTAAGATATTATAAAAAATGATCCTTATAAAAATTTAAATCATAACAAAGTGTTTCCTCTAAAAAAAAATTAACAAAGTATTTGTACCTGTAACACAGATTTAATTATAAAGTTGCTGTCATGTGCATTGCAAACTAGTAATTGAAGATAAATAGAGCCTTGACTCAACTTTAAAAGACATATATACCCTAAGTTGAAGAACAAAAACTAACAAGCTTATTTACCTTTTCTATAGTCCTTAATGAATAGTTGACCATATGTGTCAACGTTACGCTTTCTCTGAAAGGTGCTACATCAAGTCCTCCTATAGGATCTACAATTTTATGTGCCCATAGAGTTTTTTTTCATCGTTCAAAATTTGTGTTTTTCTTTTTCTGTTTCTTTTTCTTTCTTTCTTGTTTTTTTGGTATTACTCTATACTTTAAATGATTCCATGATACACTACCATTGATTTCAAAGAGCTCGTTGGTGGTTTACAATCAGTAACCACGTATGATACCATTGGTAATCGTTTTGAGCTAAATAAGCCTATACGAATACTTCACTCTTATCACATATAAAAAAAATCACGCTTGTGTAGAATTCAAAAAAATTTCGAATTGAAGAGTAGTTTCATGAACGTACACGCATGAATATGTTTTTATGTTCTTACCTATTAGTATAAAAGTACTCAAGACGATATGTTGCATTGCTCTATGATTTACTAATTGAAGAAGCGCTACATATAAGCCAAGCAATCTCTAAAATCCCTATGGAAGAAAGTAACTTAAAACCTAACAAGTCTCCACACAATCTCAAGAAAGTAAAGAAGTGTTTGGAAGTAAAAAAAAAAAATCTTTTGCATGCATTTTATTTGATTTATTTAAAGAAATATGATTTGATTTTTGTTTATTGTCTTGAAGAAGAGAGGGTGGGGGTGTGGGGGGATAATGGTGCACGCAAGGAATATTGAACTCACTGGATGTTTTTTTTCCCCCCTAATAAAACTTTACTTTCACTTTGATTTACCGAGGTGGTCCAAATTACTAAACTAATGGTTTAGGGCAAGGAAAGGGCCGTACTTCGTGTGTAAAATGAGATAATTAGTTAGTGAGCATGCCGTGAAGCAAAAAGAGAGAATACTTGATAAACTAAATTTCAGTTGGTATAACAACGGTGAATAGTGGCAAACATGCGTACGTATGATGATAGATACTGGTAGATAACCACAGGATGGTATCACGATGAATAATAAAGGTTACTAGCCAGTATCAAAGAATTATTGACCAATATTTGAAGAGTAGTTTTAGTATTCTAGATATGTTGGTATGATATGATGTAACTTCTACAAATATTTTTCTTCACGGCATAAACTAATTCCAATAATTGATTTAAGGCATTCCTATAAAGAGCCTACTTTAAATGCTCTAATGTCCTATTTGGTATTGTAGCACCCATAAATTTTAAATAAGATTATTTATGTTAAATTTAATCAATTAGTGTGCCAATGAAGATTTAAACCATCAATTCCGTTAGTTTAATCTTTTGTAAATTTAATTTAAATGAAAATTCTGGTAAAAAATTATGTGTTTAAAAATTCTACATTAGTTTTGTTAAATACATCCATGCCATTGCTCTTCCTCCTATTTACACAAATGCATTATTGTTTCCCTTTCATTTCCTTTCACGTGTAACAGCCCCAGAGTCAAACATTAGATCTCTCTTCCTCTCCCTCTTCTGCTCTTTCACACTCTCAAATTTCCAACAACAAATCCACACTCAAACTCAGAAACAAATCTTCCATTTTGGGTTTTCAAGGCTCGCACTTGCTCTAAGATTCAAGATTGGCTAAACTCACTCCATATTCTTTGAAGATTTGATGTTAGTTCACTACAACAAATTTGAGATTATACGACCTTTATTTAACAACCGTTTCTCAAAAACCATCGTGATAAGGAAAAAAAACGCGACGAGTTACGCCCGCGAAGACGAAAACTATCGTAATATTGGCGGGAGCTACCACGACGGTTTTTATAAAAACCGTCGTGAAAGGTGCAAGGCCTTCCACAATAGTTTTTGCAAAAACCATCGTGGAAGGCCTTTCACGACAGTTTTTAGTAAAAACCGTCGTGAAATGTTCTACATGTTTAAAATTTTTAGTAGTCGGCAAAATTTAATCTTTCACGAAGGTTAAATTTGGGCAGGAAACTAAAATTTTCAAACCTCGGGGCCTTCCATGACGGTTTTTACTAAAAACCGTCGTGGTAGGCCTTCCATGACGGTTTTTGTAAAAACCGTCATGGAAGGCCTTTTACGAGGGTTTTTACTAAAAACCGCCGTGAAAGATAAGGCTTCTTCGACGGTTTTTAGTAAAAACCGTCGTGAAATGTCCTACATATTGTAACGCCCCCTTTCGGACATCACAGATAACGTTACATTCATTCGTTAAAACTGAAGCAAACTATTGTAATTGATAACATGTATTTGAAATCATAATTTGGAAAAGCATTCCTAGGATCTTTACATACATTTTTTTTTTATAAATATATAATTTATAAGAATTATAATCTTTCTTAATTAAAACAATTTGCTTTTCCATAGTCATTGTATAAATAGTTTGCTAATATTTAAATTAAATGGCCTTTGAAAAACAAAAGACAAAATTCTTTGAACATGTCTCGGCCGGTAGGCTGAACTTTCAACTTCGGCAGGCCGAACTTAACCGGCAGGCCGAAGGTCACCCATCGGCAGGCCGTCCGAGGCCTTGCAAAATGGGGTTTTCAAAATCCACAAGATCGGCAGGCCGATGCTTGGCAATCGACAGGCCGATTGAAAAACTTCGGCAGGCCGATGCTTGGCAATCGACAGGCCGATTGAAAAACTTCGGCAGGCCGATGCTTGGCAACCGACAGGCCGATTGGAAAACTTCGGCAGGCCGATGCTTGGCAACCGGCAGGCCGATTGGAAAACTTCGACAGTCCGATGCTTGGCAACCGGCAGGCCGATTGGAAAACTTCGGCAGTCCGACCAGCATGGTCGGTAGGCCGAACTTAAAAAAAAAATTCTTTTTAAAACAAGTTTTAAAACTTCAAATGCGGAAGAAAATTGATAAAAATACATTAAACAAACATTCACAAAATTTATAAAATTATACTTATATTATAAATCATATCCTTAAAGTTATAAACATACTCAAATCGAAAATCATAGAGTATTTCTAAAAAAAAAACTTCTTTCCTTAGCGTTCTTCCATTTGCAACCATCTTCCTTAGCTCACACGCCCATCATAGTGTCCTCCGCCTATTCCATCACTTTCTTACCCTTATCTGCAACATGATGAAAAACTTAAAATAAGCCAATGCTTAGTAAGTACATGGTAATTCTCACGATTTAAAACATTTCATAAACATCATCATTATCAACTTTAAAATATTTCATGAACATCATCATTATCATCATCATCATCATCATCATCAT
>CAMOHE010038415.1:0-10378 GCA_946598075.1 Artocarpus hirsutus | reverse complement strand
AATAAGGATAAATTAAGAAAAAATATTTTGATGACAGATGTTGAAAAAATATTAATAAAGCGAATGTGTAAATATATGATATATTAGGTGGAAAGCAAAAAAAAAAAAAAAAGCCTTTGAAAAATGAAAGAGATAAAGTAATGAAAAAGCGAATGAAAAGAAGGGGGGAAAAATAAAAAATAAAAAAAGAGAAAATAAATGCTTTCATTCCCGCAAAACAAAAGTTTTTTTCTTTTTTCTTTTTTTTTAAAAAATGGCAGGTTTCATTCCCCCTGTCACACCCCAAAGTGCAAGTGAGTTGCATTATATTAGATTTAAAATATATAAGATATTAGGGAGAATAAAAAGCACAAAAAAGGAGAAGGAAAATAAAAGAAAAGTACTTAAAAATGCAAATAAACAAAGAGGAAGGTTAAAAACAGAGGGAAAAAGCCAAAAAAAAAAAGATGAGAAAAAGATAGGAAAAAAAAAGAAGAAAGAAGCCAAAAGAAAGGGTAGGAAAAATAAGATATAAAGATAAAAGAAAAAAACAGGGGAGAAAAACCCTTAAAAAAAAGGGGGACAAAAAGGGGGGGCAAGCTACAAAAAAATAAAATAAAAAATAAAAAATAAAAAATAAAAAATAAGGCCTGGGCGAGCCTTCTCAACACGCCAGATTCTCAAGAAAGGCTCTTAAATATATGTAGAAGATATATACCAGTGAAAACATGTAAATAGTGCGTGCAGTCTTCAGATTTTAAGGATATAAAGATAAAAAAGTATATATCTTATAAAATTTAGTTTTATCGTATTATAAAATTTGGTTTTATCTTATTACTTTTCTAATAGTTTGATTTAGTAAAAAGAGAGAGAGAAAGAGAGATTAAGCAGAGAATATTTAAAAGAAAAAAGTTATCAATAAAAAAATTTAGGAGGAAAAAAACGCATAAAAATGAGAACAATGTAGCATTAAATATGCAAATAGAAAAAATAAGATGATAAACAAAAAAATATTGAAGTAAAAAGTAAAAAGTGAATAAATAAATAAATAAGCAAAAGACAAAAAAAACTTAATGCACGTGTCACCTCAGGTGTAAAACCATATTCATACTTATATATATACACATGTATATAGAATACACATATATATAGTTTAGAAATATAAAATCATGGTGATATCCCTAGACCAAAATTAATCACACTGACAATTTTTAACTATTAAAAATATTATAGAAAGACCCCTTATCAGTTGAGGGTGAGGGCTGATCGTGAGTTGACTATTAATTTTGTTCAAAATGTCAAAAATAGCCATACATCTATCAAAAAATATTTTTAGCTGTTTATGCACTTAAAAATGACATTTTTTTTTACCTTCTTTGTTATTAAAAAAATAAGTATAACAATTTGAACATCTTTGTAATTATAAATTTCACTCTAATGGTAGAGAAATTGTTTTTTTTCCCTTTCTTTTTTTAATAAAAAATGTCCCTTTTTGATTGTAAAATTATTAAAAAATTTACATTTGTAGTATTTAAAATGGTATAAATAGTCTTCATCCTCTAAAATGTTTTTCTTTTTTCTTTTTTCTCTAAAGATAACAATTATGTCCAAAATAGGATAAAATACAACAATTAAAGCTACATGGTCCCAAAAAATCCCACAATTAATTCCCTAAAAATATAACATCCATATCCATATTTTCAATTCTATAAAATAGAAAACATAAATAAAATTTAAAAATGTATTAAAAAAAATTCTCACTCTCCCTTATTTTTCATAAAAGATTAAAAAATTATAACATAATTATGAAACAAAATAAATGAAAAAAGGATTTTTTGAGAAAAATAAAAATCATTTAAAAATTTTAAAAATCTTAAAATAAAAGTTGAAATGTAAAAAAACTCTCTCTCTCCCCCTCTTTCTTTCTCTCTCTATCTTGTTTGGTCAGATGGGGCACGAGGGTGGGAGGCGATAAGTGGGGAGTCCAATGGGGTGGCAGTCGCAATGTGGAGGACTGGATGCGACAGGAAGGGGGCTTGGCAGGGTCAGGTGTGATGGGAAAGGGGTGGGTGAGTGTGCTAAGCCTGATGGTGGGGTCGTTGGATTGGCACTGGCCGTACGGAGGGCGATAGAGAGATGCAGGGGGTCGTTGGGTGAATTGAGGGAGGGGTGGGGGAGGGTGGATAGAAGGGAGGCAGGGTGGGTGGGAGGGCTTGTTTGGCCGCTTTAATGTTACGTTTTTTATTTAAATCAATAGCGGAGATTTAATTTTTTAGATGAATAATTGAGATTAAATAGGTATTTTTATTATTACAAACAAAAAATAATAAGTTATGTCTAACATGTAGTGTGTTTAGTATCAAGGGTGTCAGTGTAATTTTCCTATTAGACACAATCACACTTGACACTTGCACTTGCAGACCTCACACGCCCCCTTCCAAATCAACGAGGAGCAGAACCATAACCTATCGTCCCTTGTGTCGCCGCCCATTGCCGCCTGCCTCCATCCGTTTCTCTTCCAGTGTCTCTGTCCAAGGACAAGTTGTCCATCTCTATTCGTCTCTCTTAGGTTGGTTTTTTATTTCTCTCTTTGCTATTTTATCAAATACAAATGATAAATCTGTAACT
Source organism: Artocarpus hirsutus (assembly GCA_946598075.1). Lineage (NCBI taxonomy): Eukaryota > Viridiplantae > Streptophyta > Magnoliopsida > Rosales > Moraceae > Artocarpus > Artocarpus hirsutus. Next base: position 7,771 of record CAMOHE010038415.1, on the reverse strand, counting down.
AAACTTCCATATTGGTTACCAAATATTAAATCTCTTTCTGTTTTTTGCGTGTTTCTGATCTCTAAATCTAAAAAAAAAGAAAGAGGGCCCAAATATCCAAACAAAAGAATAGTAAACTGTAGTAAATAAGATATTAAGCTTTTTTTTTCCCACTATTTTTGGGTGTTTTCTAATCTCCAAATAAGATATTTTTTATCCTTTTTTTTTAGTTTGTTTTCTTATCTTTGTTTGTTTTTTTCCCCCTAAAGAAGTATTATCTATACGATGGTTCTCTGTGATTTATGAGCTTTTTTGCATTTGTATTTTGTGGCATGAGTGGAGAAATTTTTGAAGTTTGAAATTTTGTTGGCAACGTTTAATGGTGGAAAATTTCCTATCCCATCTCATAATAATAGTGAACATTAGTTGATTAGCAGGACTTTTTTTTTTATGACATTAGTTGGACAGTGTTTTTAGTAGCATATTGGGTGGCTATTCTAGTTGAAAATCCATTGAAATTGACTATCACAAGGTCGACTATTATCGGTCAAAAATTGACCGACTCTCTATTTATTCGGTCAGTTCTCCATTTCATTTTCTCAAGACCAACTTTCATCGGTCAAAAACCGACTGATCAAAATATGAGGGAAATCGACCGATGAACACTCCTATTTTCCACCATAGATCTTTTGTATATATTTTGAGTTTATCAAGAGAAAAAGAGATAACTTATATTTTAGATGTTATCAAAATCGTATATTTTATTTTTTATAGTATAATATTTTCTTTTATAAAATTTAAAAGCAAACTTAGTCTGCCAAGCGGTTCAATGGTGTGGGTTCATTTCCGAAAAAAAAAAGAAAAAGAAAAAGAAAAAAAAAGAACAAGATTTGTTGTATTCGTTAAAAAGGAAAAATTTGAATAAAAGTTAAAAAAAAATTTAAAATTAAGTAAATGATTTTTTTTTTTTTTTTTTACAGCTCTCTTTTTTTTTTTTTTTTTTAACTCCCCTCAATTTAACCCCAGTTCCAACTCCAAATTGAATTGCGGCGGTCAATCTCACTATAAATTTTTACAGAGCATCCGCCTCCCCACTCCCTCCTATTAGCATCGCCGCTCCGACATCGTTGAGCATCCACCATCTGCACGGCCACCACACCCTCCCTCTCCGCCTTTCCTTTTGGGCCCCTTTTCCTTATCTCCGACGCTGAACCTGGTTAGTTAATCAACTCCAACGATTTTTGTTTTCCCTCAAAATTCCTTTCTCCTAGTGTTCGACTTTCTAGTTGTATCTGCGTTTGGTTATTACTTATTGGAATTTTGATTTGCTGCTGTGAATTCATTGATTTTCTTGAAAGTGGCGTCCATTTTTCAAAACCTATTTTGGGCTTATCATTTTTGTTTTAAATTCGTGTGTCAATATCGAATTTGTTTTGTTTACATATAGGTATATCACTTGTGTAAAATTGTTGTGTGGGAGATTGAAGAAAAGAGAGTGGAAGAAGAAGAGTGAATGAACGTGAAGGAGCTTCACCAAAGCTTTGCGCATAAGAAGAAGAAGACCAACCAAACTGTTGCAACGTGAAATGAAATGAGAAGGGAAAATAGAACTTTAAGAGAATCGGTCATCCACCAAAAATAAGAAAACCACTCTTTTTTCCCCTCCAAATTCAATTTCTCTTGTTTGGTTTATATCTTTAAAATCACTGAACTTTCACCACAAATTTTCAATACAAACTTAGGAAAATGCTTAGAAAAGCACTTTGCAATCCTCGACCCAGCTCTTATTTCAAGCTATTCTCTTCATATTCACGCGTAGCTTTTTCTTCTCCTTTGGATTTAGAAACCCAATTACGCATTCAATGTGAAAAACCCAATTCCCAATTTTCCGAGGCGGTTTCGCTTTTTAACCATGCCATTGAATCGAAAATGTCTGTTTCTCCTTCAACCTGCAATTTCCTTGTGCACGCACTTACAAGGTCTGGGAACTATCATTTAGCTTTTTCAGTTTACAAAAAGATGATCCATTTTCATATTTTTCCCAATTTTGTATCTTTGAGTTGTTTAATTGCTTGTTTTGTTGACGCCCATAAGCCAAAATTTGCACTTGGTGTTTTGGGTTTGGTATTGAAGCGTGGTTATAAGGCTAATGCACTTGTTAGGAATCTTGTGTTGAAGGGTTTTTGTCAAAATAGTGAAGTTGAAAAGGCGAGGGAGTTGTTTGATGTAATCGACAGTTACTATAGTTTGTCACCGGATGTTTTTACGTATAACACTCTTATAAATGGCCTTTGCAAGGTTAAGAAATTGAAAGAAGCATTGGAGTTGTTAGTTGAGATGGAGATTTCGGGTTGTCACCCGAATTTGGTGACTTACACCACCTTGATGGATGGTTTTGTGAAGGAGGGTCGAGTGAATGAGGCATTTGATTTGTTGAAAGAGATGACAGATATTGGTTTGGAACCCGATGTTGTTGTGTATAGTACGCTTATAAGTGGTTTTTGCAATGAAGGGGGTTTCGATAGAGGGAAAAAGCTCTTTGATGAGATGGTTGGAAAGGGGATTTCTCCTAATGTAGTTACCTATAGTGGTTTAATTCACCAGTTTTGTAAAATGGGGAAACTGAAAGAAGCCGCCGAAATGTTGAATGAAATGATGCAACATGGAATTCAGCCGGATGTTGTAACTTATACCAGTTTACTTGATGGGCTTTTTAAGCGAGGAAAGGCCGCAAAAGCCAAGGAGATTTTTGATGCTATGCTAGAGGGTGGTGGAGAGCCTACCACCTTTACTTGCAATGTTATGGTTAATGGATTGTGCAAGGAAGGGTTGATAGGTGATGCTTTTAAAATTGTGGAAATGATGGCGGAAAAGGGATTGAAGCCTGATGTCATTACTTACAACACGTTACTTATGGGACTTTGTTCGGATGGGAGGGTTGATGAGGCGTTTACACTTTTTGGTACAATATCAAAGGATGAGAACTCTGTTGAGCTGGATGTTATCACATTCAACATGATAATAATGGGTCTATGCAAGGAAGGCCGGCTTAATAAGGCTATGGAAATCTATGATTTGATGGTTAGACGAGGTTTGGTAGGTAACCTGGTAACGTATAATACTCTAATCGGGGGATCTCTACAGATGGGAATGTTAAAGAAAGCAATGGAACTCAGAAAAGATATGCTGGAAGTTGGATTAGTTTCAAACTCAATTACGTTTGGTGTTATGATTAATGGATTTTGCAAAATTCGTTTGCTTAGAATTGCCAAAGGACTTGTTTGTAAGATGCGAGCTTCTGGGCTTAGTCCTAGTGCTATTGACTACAACACAATAATGGCATCCTTGTGTAATGAAGGCAGTTTGGAGCAAGCTAGGAAGTTGTTTCAAGAAATGAGGAACTCAAATCATGAACCCAATGTTGTCACTTTTAATACACTGATCGATGCAACTCTTAGAGAAGGGGATGTTAGTTCTGCCAGAGAATTGATAATGGACATGCTGAATTCAGGTTTGGAACCAGATACTCTTACCTTTTCCACATTGATAAACAGGTTTTCAAAACTTGGGCTTTTGGATGATGCTAAAGGGGTTCTTGGGAAGATGGTTTCTTCTGGTTTAAAGCCAGATGCCTTTGTATATGATTCTTTGTTGAAAGGTTATTATTCAAAGGGTGAAACAAAGGAAATTATCAACCTGCTTCATGAAATTGCTAATAAGGGTGTAGCACTAGATCAAGTCCTTACTAATACTATCTTGATGTGCATTTGTCACTGCTCAGAAGATGTTGATGTCATGGAGATTCTCCCGATGTTTTCCCAAGAAGCATCGAAAGGAAAAAGCATTTTAAGCAACGAGCTCTTGACAAAACTCAATGAATCTTTCCCGAAACTCAACTTATGTGCTGGATGAATTTTATTTCATCTCAGGAAAACTTTTCTACTGGTATACTGAATGTCTTCAGCGCCATCTCAAGTAAGTCTTGCTTTCTCTATGTTTAGGCCATCTTTTTGTTTACTGCTTTGTACAAATATTAAACTGTGGAACATAAACTGTAAACTACAGCTGATTTTTGGTACACACTTGAAAATTTGAAGTGGAAGAATCAGGTGGTAGGGGATCACATAAAACCTATGAAATTCACCCCCATGACTAATCTCATTGTTCTTCATGTTGTTAATGCCTTGTAGAATGGATAAACGTCGCAAGGAAGTGGAGGAGGGTCTTTGCTACTACCTAAAATTCTTGACTCAGCTCTTTCCAGCAGCTTCTTGGATGTGGGATGGTTTGCACATTTGGGTTTGACCACAAATCTGAGTCGCTGGAGTCCACGATGCTGATAAGCAACCTACGCGGGCTATGGGGTAATATGTTACGCGGGCTATGGGGTAATATGTTAACTGTGTTTTTGAAGATTTCTTCATTGCTGGGGCACTCTAAGCAGAGAGAACAAAATGGTTGCTACTTGCTAGTGAAGCATGAATGAAATTAACAATCATTTGTCCAGTAACTAATGGGATAACCTTCTCTTGTAATTATGCGGATCATCAGTTTGTGACCTTTGAAACTTGTTTAGGCTGCATAATGATGGGCAGCTTTCTTCCATTTCGTAAGAGCACTTTATTTATCACTACAGATATTTATTGTAGATCACTGTCAAACTGGTAGCTTTATTGATCAATAATATCATCCAGTTCAAAAGGAGAAGTACAACTAGAATAATTACCGAGGATGTATCCTCACGGGCAGCCGCATTTTCCAACCTAACATGACAGGCACAGTATACATCTCCACCAGCAATAAGAGAAATTTGATTCATTCGAGTAAAGAATTGTTGGATTTTGAGTTTTGTTATCAGGGCTCTCTATTCTTCTTCTTCTTCTTCTTCTTCTTCTTCTTTCAGTTGCTTGCTCCTATACTAATCTGGTGCATTTCTTACCGATCATTTTGAGATACGATATTTTTACCTTGAATGATGCTCTCAAAACGTATATTTTTTATGCTTTCTTTTGCAGGATATTTTCTTAGGATGCTGCTAATCAGGATATTTTCTAATGTGGCCTGAGTATTAAAATTTTGAACTAAATTAACAAAATTAATAATGTAATAGATATTTAAAATTTAAGAATCTTTTTTTTTCTTTTTTACTACTTGTCTCTTTATTATTATTATTATTTTACTAATCTATGTTATGGCTTGATTTCTTAATTTTTTGATATAACAATTATTTGCGTTTCTCAACTTTCTGTTATTTACAATATGGTCCTTAAATTATTTTTTGTTTGGTAATTAATTCCTTAAATTTAACTAAGTATGATAATCAAGTGCTACACTTAAACATCCGGATCATATAAGATGCATGTGAGTTATTTTCTAAAAGAAGAAAAAATCGTTTGGAATTAAAAGCATGAAGCAGTGGAAAAGCAAAGCTCATCTATACCAGCCTAAAAAAAAGCACGTTGGTCTATGAGACTTTGCCTGAAGACAAATATTTGGTTATGAGTTTACGGTGCAAAATGGTACAAAAGAATTGTAATATGTAGATAATTTCACCAGGCACTAGCTAGAAATAATTTATCTACTCAAGAATGATATGAAAACGTTAAAGACATTTTCTTGTGATCACAAGCAACTATTTTGATTGAACAATTCCAAATGCTTCTCCATTCACATTGGTACATGAAGACTGCAACTTGATCCAAACAATTTAGATTAGCTTCTTCGAGTTTAATTCCTGTGCATGGATTTGCTGAACTGCAGTCAAATTTTATAGCGACTTGTGTCGCAGATGTTCCTCGAATACCCCTGTATACGACATCGTTAATCTTGATTCCCGATACCTATATAAAGGATTATCATTTTAATTTTAAAGTAAAATAAATAAATCCTCCAAATAATTACATTACAAGTTTTAATTGTTCTAATAAACAAAGAAAAATTATTCTTTATTTTCCATTTTGACTTCCTCGTTTATTATAACACAGAAGTTCGTAAAGTAAAGAAATGAAAAGAGAAAAAAGTCACAATTTTTTTGCTGAAAAAAAAAAAGCAAAAATGGCTAAATGGCATGTACTAGGGCAATTGATGTTGTTAGGACAATAATTTTGATCGATTGCAACAGAATTTTGGACATGACGCATGGCGACGTCAATGAATTGGACCCCTTGGGCGAATCCATTACTGGGCGGATCCCATGACTTAATCCTTACCGCAATCTGAATACCAATGAAAGTGAGTTGCTCGCACACGGATCGAGTAAAAACTTTTGTAATCAAACAATCCATACATCGAACCCTCCAGTCGAAAGATTCCTAGAAACACTTACTCCAAGATCGAGCACTATTAGGTTCGATTTGCTGAAAACATACAAGAGGCCTTCCTATCGTGGCTTCGCGATCAAATCGTACCCTATTATTATAACATTTATTTTAAATTAATTTAAAAATTATACTTTTTGTATTTAATTTTATTAAATGTATACTTTTATATTATATTTAATACATAAATTTATATCTTATCTTAATTAATAGTTCATTTAGACCTTAAAAATGACCAAATATCTTTATGTAAAAGAAAAAAATTAAAACTTAAAAAAAAAAACAAAAACAAAAACATGCAAAACACCCACATTTTAGGGTGTTTTATACATTTTTTAAGTCAAAAGCCTTAGTATAAAGTTTTTTAATATTTTTAAAGTTTTATTATTTTTCAATTTGATGGTATTTTAGGTAATTTCTTAAGTCAAACTTGAATATTGATCAAGAAAAAATATAAATTTGTGTATTAAAATCCAATCTAAAAAAATACATTAGATGAGATAAAAACCAATAGTATAATGTTAAAATAAATCTAGGATACATGGCATAGAAGGTAAATAACATTAAATTTAATCTATCACGAGGAAAACACTCTGACAAAGAATCACAACATCAAATTTGGAATATCAAAAACACCCTTTGCAGTATTATACTATGGCCTATTTAATTTGTAGGTTGAAGCACAAAGTTTAAATAAAACTTAACTTCTCGTGAAAGAAAATACTACAATAAAAATATTTGAACTTTGGTTGTCCTTAGTAGGTGTCACGCCCTGGAGTACAGGAGGTGACGTGATGGTTTAATTAAGTTGATTAAATAAAGGTTTAGTTGAAAACAGGGTTTTAGAATTAAATTTATAAGTAAATTTGAAGAAATTTTAAAATCGTTTGAATAGAATAATTTAAGGAATTAAAATAAACCATTATAATAATTAAGCAAATAAAAGAACATTAAAATATTTAAATGTGAGGTGGAACGAGTATAGGTCCCATTAGCCCACATATCGTGCACACACATGTAGTACTGACAATATTACAATACAACCACAGTCCAAAAAAGAAAGGTTAAGAGTTTACATGCCTTACTTACTACAGTACAACCTACCCAGATCTTCTACTGATCGTAAGTCCGGTCAGTGGACTCTTCTCCGATCCTGAGCTGATGTCCACCTAGGGTTAAGATTTTAAAACAGATAAAAATGTGAGCGAAAGGCTCAGTAGGACTATATTTTAAAATAAATAAATAGATAAATATTCAAATAAAACTTTCTTAATAAATAAATAATTAAATAAATCAAATAAATATTTTCATTTACTAAAATCCCATTAAAAACAGTTTGTCAAGAGTGCCTATTTGATTCTCTCGGGCAAACCAATTATTTACCACCGAAGTGGCCCAGCTGGATTTCGGGACCTGCCCCCAAGGTCGTTCACTACACGACTCGATCTCTGATATGGCATCACGCCCTCAAATAT
>CAMOHE010038414.1:0-46774 GCA_946598075.1 Artocarpus hirsutus | reverse complement strand
GACCGAAGATCAACCTCAGGGTATTGTACGTTCCTCGGAGGGAACCTAATATCATGGCGGAGCAAGAAACAGAATGTGGTAGCTCGGTTAAGTGCAGAAGCAGAGTTTAGAGCAATGGCACAAGGAGTATGCGAGTTGTTGTGGGTGAAAATCATTTTAGAAGATCTGAAGATCAAATGGAGTAGACCCATGAGACTTTATTGTGATAACAAATCAGCCATTAGCATTGCGCATAATCCAGTGCAACATAACCGGACGAAACACATTGAGATGGACAGACATTTCATCAAAGAAAAGTTGGAGAGTGGTCTAATTTGCACTCCATATGTTCCCACAGGAGGCCAGTTAGAAGATATTCTTACAAAGGGACTTAATAGCAATATGTTCCAGGAAATCATTAGCAAGCTGGGAATGAAATATGTATATTCACCAGCTTGAGAGGGAGTGTAGAAAAATCAGGAAGTTTCCATGATTTATGCGCTGATTAGTGCTAAGTTTGGATAACTCTCATATCCTAAAGTTTAAGGATTCAATTGTAAATTTTTTCCTTGTTTGTTAGGTTTTGTTTCCCCTCTTTTAGGGGTGATACCGTGTATATAATGGCTGAAACAGCTTTGTACAAAAATTCATTCAGAATAATAAAAATTCTGTCCTTTTCAACACAAACGACTCAAGAAAAGAGCGAGCACCTTCCATTTTATATGCCTCAATTTTTTTTCCCTTTCTGTTTAACATGGTGATATATTAATATAGTACAGCCCTTGAATGCATGTTTCAAGATTTGCCTAGTATAGCAGCAGTTAGGGGTGGTATATTTGGGCATTCCATTTTCTGTTGTTAAGTTTCTAAGAGTATGAGTTGATGCCTATGACAACATTGCAATCTAATTTTAGTTGCTTTCTTCTTTGGCAATAATCTGTGTGCTACATAAGAAGGATTGTCATAATTTCTGAATTCAATCAGACATCAAAGCTGATGAGGCAGGAAAGAAACGAAGAGTATTAAGGGAAAGCTTTAAAAAGTAACGCTAAAAGTAAAAAATATGGAAACCAAGTATAATTTTGCAAAGCTATTTTATTCACTTTTATGCAGTCGACATCTTTAAAGAAGGAAAACATTTGTTTTCAAATTCGCTATAAAAGTTTAACAGGATCTAGATAAACCATTCTTATTACGTCACTGGCTTGTTGCACATATTTAGATATGTGTTTCAGATAAGAGATTGCTGTGGATAATGAACTGTTTGTGTTCTTTAAGTTATTGTATGCTAGCAAGCCAAAAATTTGAAAATGAAAAAGTAAATTTGTTTGTTTTTGTGCTACTTCTGTCATTTTTCCTCTGCATTATTTTTTTTTTTCCTTTTTCTTTTGCCATCAATTACAAAAATATGTGGATTCCAAATTGAGTTTTTCATGCTTGTCGACCTGCTGATTGCCGTTTTGTTTTGGTATATCTGCAGATCTCGACACTGACAAGCTACTGAAAAAAGACTTGGTCACTCTAGACGAGGCTGTAAAGACTGCAAATAATGCTGTATTGCTGGCCATTACTGCTGTATCTGTTCTTAAATCTGTAAGTTTACTTCCTTACATTCTGTCCTTAAATCTGTAACTTTACTTCTTTACATTCTTTCTGACTTTGCAGAGTTGTGATTCCATAACTGAACTTGATTGTTACTGATAAATTTCAGGATGTGCATAGAAAACTTACTGGTGCATCATGGAATGATGTAAAAGAGATTGAAATCTCAGAAGTTTTTCGTGTAAGTTTCCACAATCATCTCTCATTCTCTTTTTGCAGCTGACTACTTGTTCTTATCTAATTATTTCATTTCTTTTTCCTAGGTTATTCTACATATACCATTTTTGTTATTTAAATTAATCGTGACATTGTTTATTTTATCAAATAGTCGTAAGGTTTTTCTTCTTAAATTATAGGTTCAGGGAATTAACATTAAGGCCTACACTTCCCTGAGTTTTTATTTTGTACTCTTTTCCTTCTTTTCCTTTATCCTCCTGGTCATTCTTATAAAAAAAGGCCACCATGTGCAGATTCTGGAAAGGTATAAAGAGGCAAAAATTGGATTTGGTGCTGGTTACAACATCAAAACTTCAATTTTACATTCGATGTATGACTGCCCTTTCCTTAACGTTGCTGTCAAGGTATGATCAACATGGGTTCATAATCCACAAAATGTGTTTACTATGTCGATTGAGTTTGTACCAATTTTCATGGCCTTGTATCCTTTCCTACTTCATATTCTTCTTTTCTAGCATTCCTTTTATATTCAACTTTGGTTCATATGCGAGATTGCCCTTTCCTCAATGTTGCTGTCAAGATATGATCAACTTGGGTTCATAATGGGCAAGATTATTCTGATATACTATATTAATTGAGTTGTACCAGTTGTCATGGCCTTATATTCTTTCGTAATTCATATTCTTCTTAACTAGACTTCTTACTTTCAGCTCCGGCTCATATGTACAGGTTGTATACTACCATGTAATTGAGTTGTATCTGTTGTCATCAACATTATACTTTCTTGATTCATATTCTTCTTTCTGGTACTTTTTTTTATTTCAAAATTTAGTGCCCTTTTTGATGGAATTATCTATTTCAACATTTACATTGTTTTGAAGTTTCAACATATATAACACATAGACATTACTCATCTTCCCACCATGGAGTGTAAAGCAATCTCGTATTGATGAAAAATGCACTCTTTGATTTCTCCGTTGGTGAGTTGTACTAATTAGGTCATATATAGTGTTTCATTTCCTTTTCGTAGACAATTTTTTTCTGTAATTTTTTCTGTGACGGGTTCTGTGTTTTTATAATGTTTTCATCATTGATGGCTGCCACATAATTTTATGCTCATATTGCTTCCAATCTTAGGCAGTGATACCTTCAACCTTTATTGTTATGGTGTTTTGACCAATGTTTAAGTATCTTATTTTTTAAGTTCATTTTATTCTGTCTATTTGTTGTGTAGGACTTGGATGGCATAATTATATGCACTCTTGCAAGTTCAGATGTCATAAACGAAGAAGACTTGAATGTTTTCTTGCGTACTTTTCGTCAAACAATGGAATATACAAAGGAAATCTTATTAGCTACTATTCATGAACCGAGTCTGGAGCCCAACCTGCTTGTAACGACAGTTCTTGTTGTAGGGTAAGATTCTTATTCAGGATGAGAAAGCTTATTGAAAGGTGAAAGCTCATGAACTGAGAAGGTCTGAACCGTTTTGGTTCCTTAATAGGTCATGTTGATGGTTCCCTTATTGAATAAAAGCTTTCTTTAATAAAAGAAAATAATATATCAATAATTTATTAAGCATACATCTTATCTTTTTGGGGTTTCAGCATTTGCGGCAAATCTTTACTTGAAAGGTACATATGCTTGTCAAGTCGTAAAAGCTTAAGGGCTGTGTGGAAGTGTTCTAAAAATATATGTTATGTCTGTTTCAGTAGCTTTTTGACAAACAGTATGTAATCAATAGATATATCTTTGTATTTCAGTTTTACTTCTTGGTTCTGAATTGTTGTTATAAACTTACGTCCTAAATTGGTCCTTTTCTTTTTTCCTCTTTTGGTATTCGAATTTCAGTTTTACGTGCTGAAACACACTAATTTTATCTTTTGTTCTCCTCCCAATTTTTCTTCTTCGTTGCTTCCCTCTCCCTCCTCTTTGTCCCCTACATCTATTTCTATCTCCTCTAGCCCCTTTTTGTTCCCCTCTCTACGTCCTCTATTCTCATTCATGCTGCGTCAGTTATTGTACCAATTCTTGGTTTTTCTTTGTAAAATGTGTTTTGCATTGTAGTGAGTGGAATGTTCTGCTTCTTTGTTCTGGTTACAAGGTAAATCCTGACCAGTTTATGCATTTCTTTAATTTTCTGATTGTATTTTATGGAATTACCAGTTTTACTGGACAACAGGCTTCTCAGAAGAGAGGCATATTAACTAGGTTGGCTCAGCGTTTTCCATTCATTCTTAGACTTTTGAGAAGGTCCAATCTTCAATCAAGTGAAACTCAGGGAAACAGTGTGGTCGTGAAAGGATCTACTTCCAAAGAAATTAGAAATATAAATGATGTTGATGTCATCGCTGAAGGTTCTGATAAGTACTCTGAAAATCTTCGGGCAAGATTGGGCAACCACAATGAGTTCCATGCTTCAAGGTTTAACTACTTTCTTACTTTTGCTTTAAATCTTACTAAACTTTTTAAGTGCTATCCAAATTATATAAAAGTCTTAACACTTGATGCATGGACTTTCATAGTCTGGCTATGGAGTCCAGGAGTTGTAATCGTGCATTTGAGTCAAGTGAGGCTGAATTCTTTGAGGCTACTACTGAGTCTCCCAGTTTTCACGATCCAAGCACTGAAGGTAGCGACTAAGTTTTTCAATTGATTGGGACATGAATATTCGAATTAGATGGGGTCCCTCTTCACTATATTCCTCTTTGAAGAACCTAAACTTATTGCCATTTAAAATGTACAAGCGCTTTTCTTTTTATTTGATCCTATTTTAGTTAATATTTATTGTCAAGAAACACCTGCTTTTCAAAGAGAGGAACTTGTTAGTTGGAACTTGGGACTGGGGTATCAGATCGCACAGGAGTGGGCTAAAGAAAGGGCTGCTGAAGCTGGAGCTGCTTCAACGCCTGATAAGCTAAGCATCTTTTGCCTTCCAGTTGGTGTCAAGCCTTCACAAGAGTTGAACAATAAAATGAATGTCTCATCTCCAACACAGCACCCAACAATAAAGACCGAGGATGTTTTCGAATCAATATCAAGTGTCAATTTGAGTAAACCTTCTTGGAATGAGTTGACTGACACAGGACTTGAAGCAGTAAGGGATTTTTATAATACGGCCTCAGCGCTGCTAAAAGGAAACTCCACTGATTCTCCTAAAAAGGAAGGACTTCTTTCTGCTCGTGCGGCATCTATGCTGGTATAATGCTACATGTAACTCCTGTTCTGATGTTCATGTGCTATGTTCAAGTTAGGTGTTACGGTGATTTCTTGTAGTTCATTTATTTGTGCAATGACTAGTTTTGTTACAATTTTGTGTGGCTTGTACACCTGGCAGCCAAAATGGAGTTGGTTTCCAAAACCCCCACCCCCCCTCCTTTTTTTTTTTTTTTTTCCCTTTTTTCTTTTTGAGTATGTTTTGGATAATCCATAGTGTGCTGATACTAAACAAGTGGCCCAATCATCAATCCCCCTTTGTTGCGCTTATGCAAATTCTTTTTTGCTATAACCACACGTTCTAAAGCTTGATCATTAGTACAGTTCCTGCTGAAAGATCATGATTTTTGTGTATTATAGTTTGCATAAGTTGGACTTTGTAGCTGCCATGTATGGTGCAAGTTAGATAGGCTTTATTACGTTTCTTTTTTAGGTGGTTTCTCTATTGTGTATAGTATAAATTTGATGGTGTATAGTTATCTTTATTGATTAAACAAAGAGTAATTTCTCTCTCAAACACTTCAGTTCCCATTATGTTGAACATTTTCTCTGTGCTTTTCTTTCTTTCCTATTACCTTTTCATCACATATTTATTAAAGCTAAATTGATCAAAAATAACTGATAATTCAATCGAAAAAGTCCCGTTCTTTTCATTTCATTGTGAAGAAAACAACAAGAGAAATAAATCTTTTTGTCTAAGTTTATGTTCTAACTGATTGCTCTTGGTGGTCAGTAGGCCTACTACCCATAACAAACTGAACGCTAGCATGCTTTAGTTTAAGGAGAAAGAAAAGAAGGGCTAAGCATGTTGTAGATTCAGTTGCGTGTTTTTCATGATCTTTTTTCGTCATGTCCATGGAACATATATTGCTAAAGCTGCTACCACTTGATTCAATGGTTCAATTTTGAAAACTAAAACATTGATTGGGGTGAAAATTTTCCAAAATGATCGTCTAATTTCTTGAAAGAAAAAGCATAGAAGATCATTTTACTTTTCAGACTCAGAGGATGTATTCTACTGACATATTATGTTATCTTCTATTTCTTTATTGCACTTGACTTGCTCTTGTACTTTTCATAAATTGAAGATTTAGATTAAATTGTCCGGTATAATTGCAGGAAGCTGAACGAGATTCTCCAAAGCGTTGGAATCCTACTGTGGAGATGAAATACAGAGGAGGAATTTACAAAGGACGATGCCAAGGAGGTCTTCCTGAAGGAAAGGTACTATTTGCCCATAACCTTGGATAACTCGGTAAAACTTACCACAACATGTTTTTCACCTGAAATTTATCTAAAGAGTGATAAGGCAATTATGAGGTTTATACAGGGTCGTCTGGTTCTTGGAGATGGAAGCATTTATGATGGAATGTGGCGATACGGCAAGAGGTCAGGTTCAGGCACATTCTATTTTAGCAATGGAGATGTGTTCCAAGGTTCATGGAGAGATGACGTTATGCATGGCAAGGTTTGTCTCTTTCATTTTATGGGTACTTGTGTTCATAGGCAGCTTGTTTGAGAGATCCTCTTTTGCTCAATGTGTGCTTGTGTCATAGGCAGATTGTTTGAGATGCAGGAACATACACATACATGCACACTGTTCATAAAGAATGACGTTTTATTAAAAAAATAAAAGAGAGAAAGTGACATCTGAAATAATGCGTGCGCACACACACACATTTGGGTCTGACATAAGAATTGAAACTTAAGTTGAAGAAGACTGTTTTATCCTAAATAACACTTTGTGGACATTCTCAAGGAGACTACTAACGGGCCAATGAAACTGAAGAAAGTAACAATTGACTGATTGAGAAGCCCTTAATGTTTAATGCTTACCTTCTTTTCCAACCAATAATAGAAGATTACATACTAATCATATATTTGGATTTGTTTCCTCTTATGGTTTTGCACTTATCTTTCTTTAATTGATTTATAAATTTTTGTTATTGTGTTTATATTATTTATGGCTGGTGATGGTGTACTTCCCTTCATAATGTGTCTGTTTACCTGCCATATAAGTAGATACCATCCTCTAAGTAGTTTTTTGTTTGTCATCCCTACACCATATCTTTTGTAACGTAGGGTTGGTTTTATTTTCGTACTGGAGATCGATGGTTTGCAAACTTCTGGAAGGGAAAGGCTAATGGCGAAGGTCGCTTTTATTCCAAGTCTGGTAATGTCTTTTTTGGTTATTTCCAAGATGGATGGAGACATGGAGAGTTCATTTGCATTGATGTTGATGGAAGCAGGTGAGTTCACTCTGTTATGCATATTTTTGCATTTGAGTTAATTTGAGTGAAAAATAACTCTCTAGGTTAATGTTATTTTTATGCTAAATTTGGCAAATGTTATACTTGGTGGCAAATTTGGCACCAAGTTTAGCAATACCAAATTGGCATTTGTACTTATTAGTTGATACATCAATTTTCTTATTTAATTATCACAAGCTTGTCCTTTTTAAACTACTTTAATATTAACATTTTATTTTTATAAGTTTCAAAGCTTAATAGTTATAACAAAAAAGAGATATAACATTTGAAACAGTATTATTTATTGGAGCATAAAATAAATTAGGATATCAAATATATCATTTCCACACATTTAGTGATTTTAGCATTGGCATCAGGCGTTTGCATTGAAGATGGATTAATAGGGAGGATGCTTTTCAGAAAGTTTTGCCTGTTAAATTTTCTTTCATAGCTCTCTCAAGTTTCATTATTGGCGATCTTTATACTCTTTTAGGGCTTAGGAAGAGTGGGGAATACTAATCGGTAATCATAGTCAATTTCATCCCATGTCTGCTTACCCATTCTGATCTGGGATGATCTTAGAGTGGAAGTGAGATTGACTTGTGAGGGCCCCATATAAGTTTGGGGTCAAGGAATGAGATTGACAATCTTTATCGGATTACAACTCCCATTCCCAATGGTAAAGTCAGCTTATAAATAATTTAATTGAAAATATGAAAGACATAGAAGGACAAACAATAAATTGACCTGCCTTAAATTTTTTCGACGTGTTTTTTTTTTTTTTATATTACTTCTAATTTCCTTAAAAATATTATACCAATTGGTTAAAAGTTTATGTAATTATTCCAAATATTGTTTATCTCAAGGTAATAATTCTAATTATACTGGCAGATTATCATAGTTTATTTCTTTACAGGAATTATCTAAAACTCTACAAGCATTGTTGTGGTAAAATTTGTTTAGGAAACATTGATTCCAACCAAAAAGTTTTGGTTCAAATTAGTTTTTGTTACAGCTTTTTTTTTTTTTTTTTTCCATGAAATTTGAATTGTTACAGTGTTTTCATTCAGACCTTTGGTTCAAGCCATGTTTCTAAATGCTGTCATAACTTCGTAGTGATTCATTCCGGTTTCGGTTCTGTACACACCGATGTAATTCTGAGTCAGATTCTTGATAGCTGATGCCTAAAGATAAAAGTTATTCTGACTTTTAATTGAATCCGAATCTTATGTAAACATGCCCTAATCCTGTTCCAATTATATGATTTGCTTTTTTTAACTTGCTCCCTTTTTCTACAGGTGCGCTGAGAACTGGAATGAAGGTATTCTTGTAAGCCGTAGCCCATTGCATTGTTGACGGTAGCAATTGAGGTTCAACCATTAATGTGTGTGTTTATAGGGCTATAGTCATTATTGTTTTTGTGCATTATTCTTCTAATCTTCTAGCATAGAAATATTTCTGATGAAGTGGGTGTAAATATCGAGAGTGAGTCGATTGTAGCGGATGTAAACTTCTATATCTGTCTATAATCTGTATCTGAGTATATACTCGGATTGGATAAGTTAGCTGGTGACTATTAGCCTGCTGGTTTTTTTTACTCATTTATATATATTTTCCGTACGGTATGTCTTTGGAAACGTGTCTTTTTATTTATTTATGTATATTTTTGGTACGGTATGTCATTGGAAACGTGTCTTTTTCTGAGTAAAAACTTGCAGAAATGTGCAGTTGCTCTTTTTTCTTTTTTGTTTTTTGTTTTTTGTTTTTTGTTTTTTTTTTTGCAACTCTCTCTCTCTCTCACTATAGTCCAAGCTTCGGCCTTCCCTGTGTTAACAGACCAGTTTTGGGGCTGCAAACAGTAATGTATATTGTTAGCGTTAGTCAAGGTTAAGAAATCTTATTCAGGCTTGTTTGGCAACTTTAAGTTTTAATTGTTACAGTATAAAACTTTAAAAAAATTACATATAATGTTATCTTTTGTCACTCTATTTTTTGTCACAAAAAACAAAAGTGAAACAAAGTTATGCCATTTTTTCTCCTACCAGTTTTTTCCTATTCTTTTTGGCCGTCTTTGTTTCTCTTGATTTTCTGTCTCTCTCATTTCACCCATTCTCTCTGTTTCTCTATCCTTTTTGGTCTACTTCTCTCTCCTCTCTGTCTGTGGCTGAAGAGCTAGACCTTGGGTTTGTGACGAAGCTTTGGCCCAACGAAGCTCAAATTGAATTTGCGCCGCAATCTCCGGTGAAGCGGAGCAGTGCTGACAGTGGACCAAACTGGATGGCAGTGATGCTTTGTTGGCAACAGTGATGGCAACTTCGTCACTGGTTCGCCTTTTCTGCTTCTCTGATATGTTATTATTATCTCGCTCTTTTCCACAATTCTGGAGAAATTTTGTGCACGTGTTGATTTTGATTGAATCTTTCAAATTTTGCTCTTTGTTTGAATTTCATTCTCTCTCTTTTTATTTGTTCTTGCAATTCGCTTGTTCAAGTGTAGTAAGTCCAACACCATTGTACTTAGCAATCTTAGTGTAGTAGTAAGACTTATTTTCTACCATGTCATAAATATTTTTTTGGATTTGGATAATCTACTGTTTTTGAGTTGTAGTTGTGTAGAATTTGATGTAACTGAATGGTTCTTTTTTGTTTATTTACTTGTTAGATCTGTTGGGAATAGATAATTGAGCTTGAACTGGAGCCACTGAGTTTTTTTTTTTTATTTTTTTTTTATTTTTTTATTTTTTAAATATACCTATGTGGCTGTTACTGTTATACAATTGTTCTTGCGAGCCCTTTTTTTGTTTTTTTGGCTCCGGCAATGTTGTTGATGCTAGAGATGAGCCGGTGGCAGCTGAGGGGAGAGAGATTTGAGAGACAAAAAGTCTCAGTGGGACATTGGAAAAATGTCCCAAAAGGGACATGTCAAAATGTTTTGCAGAGATATAATTTCCTCTTACGGATATCATAATCATCATTATTTTTACTATTAAAATTATTATTTAAAGATAAACAATTCAAAGAAAACACTTACACTCAAGTAAACATCCTAAGAAAACATGTATACATAAATTTTTGAAAGCCTACTAACTAAATCTACTTCTCTCCTCGGTTAGCCCGACGGAAGACTTATGGTGTTCGACTAACCAACATCTTGTAGAAACAATTAATTTGCAATTACATTCATTTATCAGATTATATACACATATAAAAATTCAACAATGTTTAAAACCTTTGAGAAAAATACTTATATGTCCAAATAGTTTAATTATATCAAAATAAACAAAAAATGGTATAGTTCTCAAGAAACCACAATTAAGGAAATATTAAACAATCTCAAAACATTCAAAAGTTCATAGGAATATAAACCAAGTCTTAAATCATTAATAAGGAAATCATTCGTCAAGTAATTAATTTTTTCATGGCATGATTTCGTTTCCAATCCAACATTATTTGCACACATACTGTAACGTCTCGAAATTAATTAAGTAATATTAACGAGTAAAATGATGAATTAGTGTGTCATTATGTATCTTTAAACTTAATTTGACTACTTTGGTATAGTTCTAAATTAATGTTACTTTTAGTTATTTTAAGTTATTTTAATGATTCTTAACTATCTTAAACTATTTTAAGTTGTTATTTTGAATTTTTAAAGCAAGACAATTTGTTAAAACGTTTGTTTTACAAAACTATAGGTAGCACACGGTATTCGCACTATAAAACCGCCTATCATTTCCTTTATTTAAACTCACCTCTCTCTCTCTCTTTCACTCACTTCTCTCTCTCTGTCTCTTGCGTCTCACTCCCTCTCACTCTGCCTCTCCTTCTCTCTCCTTTTCTCTCAAAGTTTTGAATCAAAGATTCAAACCCAAACTTCGGATCAGTGGATTGGAGGCTCGGGAATGTGATTGAGCAACCAAAAACATGATTTAATGCTTAACCCAAGGTTAGTTTTCAAATTTTCCAAAACTTTTTCAATTTTTCAAATTTCTTGGTATTTTAAAATCTAAGCTTTTCTAAGTTTAGAAAACCATCAAACTAAATTAGAGGAACTTGGAATAACTAGAATCTAAGCTTTGTTTGATCAAAAACGGATTTAAATCATGATTTTCTATTTTTCTTTATTTTTTCTTCAATTTTGGGATTTTTCAAAATCTTTATCTAAATCTTGTTTAATTGGTTCCAAAGTGTTTTATAATGTTTTTCTATCATCTAGATATGATTTCTATGCCTGAGAACTGAAAAAAACATGTTGAAATGAAGAATTGGGCTCGGGAGGCTGAGAACCCATGCTTGAAAATTTCTAGAATTTTTCAGTTCAGCAGGCCATACTTCGTGTTCAGCAGGGTAGATTCATGAGTTTGGCAGGCCGGATTCATACAACCAGCAGGCCGAACCTAGAAATGTTTAGCCGACCGGACTTCATTTTTCGGTAGGTCAAACTGGACAGTTTGGCCGGCCGAACCAGGGCGACCGGTAGGCCGATCGCATGGTAGAATTTTGTGATTTTTCATTCAATTTTGCTGTTTTGAACCCCGGTTGAGATTTCAACCTTATAAAATGATTTTATAAACTTAAATGGCACACTAAGACACCATGAAATAGTTTAGCAACGTAAGATACCTTCAGCTAGATACTAATAGACTTAGTTATTACATATTTAAGGTTGTTCGTGGTTCCACGGAGCTAACGTGTGGCAGATCAGGATTACGGTGTGAGACACCAGCATAAGTATCGAGGTAGGACTTCTACCCCTTTTCTTTGATGACTTGAATTTAAAAACATGTTGACCTCAAAAGGATTTCTATCAGAATGCTTTCAATAAGTGATTGAAAAGGATTTTGAAATGACTGTTTTCCTAAACAGTTGACTAAGGTGATTTTCATAATAAATCCTATAATGAACGTAAATGAAATTACTTGGTAAAAAAAAGACTTTTAATAATTATAGAAGAATATGTATATATATATGGGCATGATGCCATATCAGAGATCGGGTCGTGTAGTGTGCGACCTTGAGGGCAGGTCTCGAAACCCAGTTGGGCGGCCACTACGATGGTGTTACATACATGGTTGGCCCAGAAAAAAGAAAATGTTATTCTTTTTGGTCAACCAGTAAACAATTTTGGTAAGATTAATTTTATTAAATTCTACTTATTTGTTTATTTAAGTCTATTTTCTAATTACTTTCTGTATTATGAAATTTTCCTTTGAAAATTAAATGTTTTAAAATTCATAGTCCTATTGAGCTTTTCGCTTACATTTTATGTGTTTTAAAACCTTTTCCCTCTAGGTGGATTTCAGCTTAGGTTGAAGAGGAGTCCACAGACAAAACACACGGGCAGTAAAAGAATCGAGTAGGTTGTTTAAATTATAAAAATCAAGGCATGTAATTCTCTAACTCCCTCCTTATTTGAACTGTAGTTGTAATATAATATTGTCAATACTATGTGTGTGCACAAGACGTGGGTCAGTAGGATCCATTCTCGTTTCTCTTTAATTCCTTATAAATTTCTTCTTGTTTATTTTGTTATTCTTATTTGTTCAATTTATATAAAAGCTTGCTTTAAAAAGGTTTTAAGCTATTACATTTTTCATAACTAATTCATTTATTTATCCTGTGTTTAATTAAAATTTTTACTTAATTAACTTAATTAATCTACTACGACACCTCCTGTACTCCGGGGCATGACACGCACTTGTCCCCGTCCTCCTCTTATTTCATATGTTTTTTACCTTTGTCTGCAACATGATATAAAACTAAGCAAGCATAACCTTAATAAGTAGATTTCTCTAGCTCACAACATAAAATATGAACTTTCATAAAAACATAATACAAAATTATAATCATAAACATAATAGTGCATAAGCCACATGTTCATATATATAACATATCATTCATTTAAACTTCCGTATTAAAATGTTATTCATTTTATCTTTAGGGGCCCAAAAATTGCACTATTAACATTGTAGGCATGGGTCATGAGAGGAGTGGGATAACTAGTCCCAAACCAAACATGACGAGTCTAAATCTTGCGGGACACCATGAACATAAACATAGGGTGTGCAACACTTAATTAAATGGTACATACATACATACATACATACATACATACATATATATATATATATAAGCTTTATTTGTAAACTTGTCATAAACCACAAAGAGATAAACATAAAACATCCTTAGGAAAATTTATTGTAAAAGGTCTTGAAATAAGAACATTTAATTACAAATCTTTACTTGTAAAACATTACTTAACATTTTCATAAACTTTAACATATTACAGGTGTGAATGTACTTACTTGATTTACTTGCATACTAAACCTTAAATAGGATGACATTGTCGTATTTCTCTATGCGCTCACCTTTTGGAGTGTTTATGTCAATTATTTATATAATACATAAAATTAATATTCATGTTCATGATATTAGATAATACCATATTACATCATCATATATCATTTTTAATGAAACAAAGCATATTTGAGACATAACAAGCACTTAGTGTCAAGAAATATAAAGATAGAAAACTTAACCTTTAATCACTTAGAGAAATTAATCTCAACTTATAAGCATGAATAAAGTCTAAAACTTATTCTGTAGCATAATTAAACATATAAAAACATAACTCAAAATTTTTTTTCTTGAAAATATTAATTTGAAATATCTTTTTTCTAATTTTTAAAACATTCAATTAAATCTGCCAGTGACAAAAATTGACTGATCTTCAAGGATTCATAATCTTATATCCTGTTGGAAAAACAATAGACAGTAGAATTTTAAAAATTTTTATACCAGAGTATTTTTCAAAATACAAGTTTGACACACTATATGCATAAATTAACCAGATCTTACTAACCTTGTTTATGCCAAAATGCTCCTATAGTCTGTAAAGAGATGTGCATTCTAGAAGGACCTCAACCAACTAGCATTCTTTGCTATTCTCTATCTACGATCAGTGTGTGTATGGGCACACTCATATAGCTCTTCCCCTAGGTGACTCTCCTTCCAACCAGTTGAGAAATACCTAAAGCTATAATTTGTGCTTTGTGAACAACAGCTCTTCGAGGAGTTGTAGAGTCTCATTGGCAGAGTCTCACTCTAGATTTCTCAACTGATCTAAATAACACTGAGTCTCACTCCCCTTTTATAGAGGTTAGGCCCAAGAGTAAGTCCTTATTAGATAAGGCCTCAAAAATTTGAATCAAAATTAAATCAGGATCAATATCTAATAAAATCCACGTGAACGCACGTGATCTTTTTATCACATGGTCGGTAGGCCGAATTGCCAGATTGGCCTGCCAAACTTGCTCCATCAACAGGCCAAACTCAGAGATCGGCATGCCGAACTTCTGATAAATGATCCCTGCAAATCTTTATTTCCCACCCGAGATTCTTGGGATAGAACTCAGTTTTAATGCAAATAACCCAACAGAGAAGTTATCTAATTAAAACAGTCATATCTAGATAATCTCTAAGACAATAAATATTCCTGATAATTCAATAAGTTTATCTTAAATTAATTTATTTAAAATTAATTCAACCGATAAACAGACATAAATTATCCTATCCCGATAATTCAATAAGTTTATCTTGAATTAATTTTCACAAAATTAATTCAACCAATAAACAGACATGAATTATCTGATCTATCAAATTTCAGCTAATCTGATAATATGACACAAGTCACCAATTATTAGAAAAGCACGCTGTATCATTACAGGATTTTTATGAGCTAGCAAAGAGGACCTGATGGACTTATATATTTCAAGCTCTCGATAATTATGAAACCCAATATCTCAGATGTACATTTCATAATTATCAGCTCTAACGCTGCTCCACTAAAAGCTTAGAGCTGCACTCTCGAACTATATAGAATTACGAAACTCGTATAGCTAAGTTTCCATGACATATCATAATGTATTGTATCTCTATAGGATTATCCATAATCAGCTTAAGGACAAGTTTTGTCTCACCTTCTCGATTATTTTTATCTTACATTCCATTATCTCACCATCAAAAAACTTACCATCTAAAGATAGTATACCATTTCGTTACACCTATGTATCCAAATGGTTGAGTGCTCCAATTTTTCAATCATAGGATAACGCATATAAGAGGGTATCTCTACTCCCAAGGAGGAGCTGTTGATTTCGTATCTATAAATAATAGGTCTACACTATCAAGAGTCATGCCTCTAACGTATCGGCATGCATACCACTATTAAAATGTAGATGTCACTATTTGGTATATAAAAGACACAAGTCAAGACAACAAGCCTATTATCCATCTCAAGATTAAGATGCAACACAAATGATTGTTTAAAATGAATCGATTTGCTGAGATAGAATTATTAATCAAAATCAATTCACTTTATGTCTCGATTCAACATATCGTCACCTATGACATTGTGTCAATGTTTCTATTCTCGAAGTCTATCTCTGATGGTCAAGACAAACTATCTCTTATTAGGGACATATACAACATAACAATATTTGCAAGAATAAAGCGCCAAGCTTTATTCCCTCGATTGCGGATCTTCTGATTTAGACCGTCACTTAAATAATCATATCTTTCGGATAATCTATCCATCATATGCCCAATTCTTAAAGGTTAGATTGACAGTCTCAGACTTTTATTTGCTTAACATACATTCAACAAATATGAACATAAAGAGGACAAGATTTGGTATATAAATAATAAATAAATTCTTTATTGATAAAAATGTCTCCAAAAACAATTACATTTTTACTTTTTGGGGCATACATGTCCAACAATCTCCCACTTGCACTAAGTGAGTAAATATGACAAATATCGTATCCCCATAGCTTTCACATGTCTTTCAAAGACTCTTTTAGTAAGTGTCTTTGTGACTAGATTAGCTAAATTGTCTTCTGACGTGATTTTGCACATAGCGACTTGCCCGCCTTCTTTGAAGTCCTTTATCACATGATACTTTCAATTAATATGCTTACTCTTCTTGTGAAATCTTAGTTTTTTAGCATTAGCTACTGCCGCACTGTTATCACAGTACAGTAATACCGCCTTATCTATACCAGCAACTACCTCAAGATCCCCAAGGAACTTATGAAACCACACTGCTTCTTTCGAAGCATCACTAGCTGCCACATACTCGGCCTCCATCGTTGAATCCGAAGTGCAATCTTGCTTTACACTTCTCCAACTGATGGCACCATTGTCTAGAGTAAACACAAAACCCGAAGTCGATCTCCTAGAATCCAGACAGGATTAGAAATCCAAATCAATCTATCCTAGAGGAGTTAAGTCCTCACCCAAATACATAAACATATACCCTCAAGTCCTTCTTAGGTACTTGAAAATATGGTTGATCGTAACCCCATGGTTCGGTCTTGGATCTACTAGAAATTGACTTACAATCCCAACCGCATAACAAATATCCATTCGTGTACAAAGCATGGCATACATGATACTACCCACTGCTAAAGCATAAGGCATTTTCTTCATGTATTCTCTTTCTTCCTCAGACTTTGGAGAGTCATTCTTAGAAAGAGTAATTCTAGACCTAGATGGTTGCCCACCTTTCTTGAAATCTTGTATTACAAACCTTCTAAGAATTTTATCTATGTAGCTAGCCTGGGACAAAGCTATCATTCTGCTCTTCCTATCGTGAAAAATCTA
This sequence comes from Artocarpus hirsutus, assembly GCA_946598075.1. NCBI lineage: Eukaryota > Viridiplantae > Streptophyta > Magnoliopsida > Rosales > Moraceae > Artocarpus > Artocarpus hirsutus. The sequence continues at coordinate 29,889 of CAMOHE010038414.1, read as the reverse complement.
GATACCAAGAACAAATTTAGCCTCGCCCAAGTCTGTATTGTGAAACTACTTGGTCAACTCTAATTTGACCGATGACAACGCCCTGACGTCATTGGCAATTAGCAGAGTGTCATCTACATAGAGTAGTAGAAAACCACATTCCCATCCTTAATGTGTTTGTACACACATGGTTCGTCCACATTTTGTGCTAACCCATAAGTCTTGATCACTTGATCAAATCTTATGTTCCAAGAATATGAAGCCTGCTTAAGTCCATATATTGTTTTAGTAGCTTAGAAACCTTACCTTCTTGACCCTTGACCTTGAACCTGTTTGGTTGTTTCGTATAAATAAACTCATCAAGATAGCCATTTAGAAAGGCTGTGTTGACATTCATCTGCCATTCTCATAGTCAAGTGCGGTAGTTCTAGACAAGAGAATCTAGAAGGACTTAAGCATGGCTATAGGTGAAAAGGTTGCCTCGTAATCGATTCCTTCTTTTTGCATGTATCCCTTAGCTACCAGTGTAGCCTTAAAGGTTTTGACCTTTTCATCTACTCCTCTTTTCCTCTTGTAGATCCACTTATACCCTATGGGTTTTACCCTTTTGGAAAGATCTACAAGCTCCCAGATCTGATTAGTCTCCATAGACTTCATCTATGTGTTCATAGCCTCTGTCTAGAGTTTCGAATCAACATCCTCCATAGCCTCTACATAAGTGTAAGGATCTTTGTCATATTCATCCAGTTCAGCCAAGAAGGCCTCACCATTGAACATATACCACTCGGGTTGACGCCCGATCCTCCCACTACGCCAAAGCCCCTTAGGTTGTTGTTCGAGTTCGTTCGATTTTTCTACACCGATTGGAGTGGTTTCTATCGGAACCCTTGGAGTGATTGAATCACTCCTCAACTCTTTGAGCACCACTTTGCTTCGAGGTTTAAAGTCGTCCATGTAACTCTCTTCAAGAAAAGTTGCATTAGTTGAAACCATGACTTTATTTTCCTTTGGGTTATAAAAATAACCCCTTTAGTCCCTTTTGGATATCTTACAAACACGTAAACTTTCAAACGTACTTCCAACTTATTTGTATCCCTAAATAGGACATGAGCTGGACATCCCCATATATGAATATGGTTTAAGGATGTCTTCCTGCCCGTTCACAACTCGTGAGGAGTTTTAGGAACCGATCTTGAAGGCACATTGTTCAAAAGATAACATGCAGTTTGTAGTACATATCCCCAAAAGGACAAAGGTAATGATGAATAACTCATCATGGACCTAACCATGTCTAACAAAGTCCTATTCCTTCACTCAGCTACACCATTCTATTGTAGAGTGCCCGATACAGTCAAATGGGATAAAATCCCATTCTCTAATAAGTGTCCTAAGAACTCATCAGAAAGATATTCACCTCCTCAATCGGATCGAAGTGTCTTTATAGGCCTACATAATTGCTTTTTTTACTTTAGCCTGAAACTCCCTAAACTTGTCAAAAGTTTCACTTTGCGGTGCATTAGGTACACATACCCATACCTAGAGTAATCATCAATAAAAGTGACAAAGTACTCATACCCTTATCGTGCCCAGATGTTCATCAGTCTGTAAAATCACTATGCACAAGTTCTAGAACCCCTTCGGCCCTATTGCCCTTAGACCCAAATGGTCTTTTGGTCATTTTACCGTTCAAACAAGATTCACATTGTGGTATAGATTTCACCTTTAAATGACTTAAAGGTCCATCCCTTACCAACTTTTGAATCCTATTTATGTTAATATGATCAAGTCACAAATGCCAAAGATAAGTCTTATTAGAGTGAGAAGTTTCAAGTCTTTTAGAGTTATTATCATTTATCTTAACGTTAAGCAGTAAGCCCATTTTAGGTTTGATAAAATCTAGATTTTTTTGCATTCATCTAGAACAAATACAAGATATGTTTTTACAATCATCATTTTATTATTAAAAGAAACCAAATAGGAGTCTTTAAATAAACAAGCTACAAAAATTAAATTCTTTTTAAATTTAGGAACATAAAAACAATCTCACAAAATTAAATTCCTATAATTATCAAAATACAGATAGACGTCTCCCACTGCTTCAACTAAGACCAAGGATCCATCGTCCATCCAAAGCGTGAAGTCTTTATGAAGCAGACTTCTTGTTTCTTTGGCCAGCATATATTAATAATCGTTTCTTTGGCCATCAATTTTGTTAACAGAGCTCCCTAGGGAGGTTAATAATAAAATTAACATGAGTGTAGTTTTAACACTCATGTTAATAATCGTTTCTTTGGCAGGCTGGTTATATTAGACAAGGCTTGTTTAAACACTTATTCTAAAGTGTAGTTTTTTGAAAACTATGACATTGTGAATTGTGCTATTGAAGTATAATTTTAAGTCTGCCCTTTGGATACTAAATATTTTTCAAAACAATTAGAGATAAAGAAGCACTTGAAAAAAATTTGAAATTTTATGAATGCAAGTGTGTGTGTGACTTGAGCTTGTATAAACTATAATATCTAAAGAGCATTTCATACTTACATAGTAGACTTAAAAATAAAACGATTAACTTGAGTCTTCGATATTCCTTCTTTTTCTTCTTCTTCTTCACAAATTCCATATTTTTCCAAAGCTTGAAAATACTTGAGATTTGAGCCACTTCAAATGATTGCTACAATTTCAAGCTTAGCAATACTTAAGAAAATAGTCATTCATTTTTAAATGATAAAATTGTTAAGTTATTATCATAACCAAAATAAATTTCTTAAAAAAACATTGGGGCCAAAAATCTCCCCTTTTTTAACGATGACAAACAATTTTTCATTGCTTAAGATTAAAACAAAAAAATGGCATTAGATATCTCACCATAGCACACCTTTAATATATGCAATATTTCAAAACTTAGGGGAGTTAAAAAATTCTCCCCCTTTTGCATAGCTCCCCCTTGCAATATTCTCATAAATTATCAATTCAAACAATAATAACCAATAACCACTAGCCACATACTCATAATTTAAAATATGCAATCAAATGCATTCTCCCCCTTTGTCATCAACAAAAAGAAAGCAAGCATATAAACCATCAAACAAATAGCCAAGTTAACACATGTATTAATAAATAACGAGGAATAATAGCTTAGATTCACAAACATACTATAATAAGCCATATCCAAAATGCATATTCTGTAACGCCCTCCTTTACGGACGTCACATATATCATTACAATCATTTCGTATTACTTTTATTATAAGATAAACTATTTAATTAAAAAAAGTAATTTGAAAACATAACCCAGGATCTATGCGTTTATATATATATATATATACATCAGTGTATAACTTATATTGCTCAATTATAAACACCCATTAAATAGTTTATCAATATCAAAGTAAACTAAATAAACTTTTAAAAACATCTTTAAAATCCATATACACAGTTCGGTAGGCCGAACTTTAGATTTCTACAGGCCAAAGCTGTCCGGTAGTCCGAAGGTCAACCTTCGACTGGCCACCCAAGGCTTTGCAAAATGGGGTTTTAAAATCAATAGGATCGGCAGGCCGATACTTGGCAATTGGCAGGCCGATTAAAGTTCTTCGGCAATCCGACTAGTAACGGTCGGCAAGCCGAACGATTAAAAGAAAATTTGTTTAAATATAGTTTTAATGCGGAAGAAAATTTATAAAATAATAAAGTTAAAGTGTCCTAGTTCAAATCTTAAAAGTCCATCAAATAACATACTCAAATTTGTAAAACTTAATTTAAATCAAATAAAATCATTCTTTGGCACTCTTCTGTTTACAATTCATCTTGCTTAGCTCACACGCTCGTCAGTGTCCTCCACCTAATCCATAAGTCTCTTACCCTTATCTGCAACATGATGTAAACTTGAATAAGCAAACGCATAGTAAGTACATTTGTAAATCTCACAACTTAAAACATTTTATGAACATGATCATCATAATAGTGCACTAGGCATATTTTCATAGGAACATATCTTTCATTATATTGTCCATATTAAAAATTTATTCATTTTATCTTAAGGGCCCAAGTGCTGTACCATAACATCATCATCATAGACGTGCCGTCATGAGTGGAGAGGGGTGGCTAATCCCAAACCAAACATGATATCATAACTTATTATAACATAACATATCATATCATTGGGTGTGCAACACTTATTTAGGTGAAACATATACATATATACATAGACTTTAATGCTTTTGAAAAACATTATCATCAAAACAAGCGTAAACTTTCATGCCTTCAAAAACTTCATAATAATACTTCATGAAAACTCATCATGAAAAATCATCATAAACCATCATAAACATAGATTCAAACTTTTCATAATACTCATACTTTTCGTAAAATTCATCATGTTGCAGGTGAGAATGTACTTACCTCAATAAGCTTACTTAACCTTAACTTGTAGGTGATGACGCCGCGGTCTCGATGTGCTCACTTCTCATTGTGTTCATGTCATACATTCAAAAAATGGCAATTAACATTTATTTTCAAAGAATTAATAACCACAACTTAGCATCCATTTCATATAACATCACATACACATTTATGTCTTAAAAAAAATACATTTACAAGATATTTCATTAACTTTAAAACGTTTAAAATAAAACTATCAATACAATTACATTTCTGACTTACAAGAATTTAAAATTTAATAACTTAACATACACACATAATTATAGCACCAAATTTTGCAAGAACAAAGTTAACATATATACACATTACCATGATTTTTCTTTAGTCATAAAATTCTAGTTAATATTTAAAATAATCCACATAACTTACACTTCCAAAACTGCCAGCAATAACAAAACAGTGAGCAGTCTACACTTGCATTCTTATAATAAATTATCTACATTCTAAAATAATTTCAAAAAAATAATACATATAATAGACATATAAAATTACAACATGCCCAAAAATTAGCTTCAAATAAATTCAACACAATTCAAATCATGCTTTAGAAGGCATAGACCAAAAATGACATCCTATGTGTAAGCAGTGAGTTCCATGCATTTATCATTTTTCTATAATTAAAATAAAATTATTATGACCCTAAAATTCATATTGCAAGTCATTAACATATAATAACAGAACCGAAAAATTTCCCATCACCAAATGAAAATCATTAAGTCATTCAAACCTCATCTAATAACAATCTCTCAATTTCATGGATAAAACAGTTCCAAAAACCTAGTTACAATAAAAATTCTATAACACATAAAATATTAATAAAATCATCACCAAATTTTTCAGTCTAAAACTAAACATATATATAAACATATTCCCCAAATTTCGTGGAAAATAACCTTAATTTGCATTATGAACAAAAATGACATTTTTATGCAACATAAACAATCAGCCACCATTTATTATGAGGTGCAGAGCATGATTATTCAATATCTTAGCCTACATAACACCAAATGGCACTAAATTTGGAACAAAATCAAATAGCATATTCATGAAAATCATATTAAAATTTCAGAGCAAATGGAAATTTTTAGGCAAAGATATAAGGGTCGGAACATAAAGACAATTCAACATTACTGTTTATCATAAATCAGCAGTGAGTGACAGAGAGAAGAAAATTCATAACTTTTCATAGAAATATCCAATTGAGGTGAAATTTTGAGGGTTAGCACATAACACATATATGAATAACATATTAAAAATTCAGAGCAAAACAAAATTTGTAGAGAAATATATGTTAATTTGAATTACAGGAGAAAAATACGTTTCAAAAATTCCAAAATTGAGTTCATACCTTAAAACGGATTTCTTCTTAAGACTCCTGCGAATTCAACCAAAGAAATTTCAGTATTTTTTACAAATAATAGAGGGGAAATTTGAGAGGGAGAAGAAGAAAGATATGAAGAGGATTGGAGAGAATGAGAGAGGGAAAAACGTGAAAGAGAGAATTTTTTTTTTGAAAGAAATTTAGAAAAATGGAGGAGGTCACAACCTTCGTTAAAATCATAATTTTCTGATTAAATTAGGGCCAAAATTCTCATGGGAAAGGAGGAGATTAAGGCAAAATCACTGATTAAGCTCCACTTACCATATTTTGAAATTTTAAAAGAGGAAACCATAACAATTAAATCCAATCAATCAAAAGTCAATTGCTTCTTTACCAAAATTAAAGATATCATTCCAAAAATATGTCAATTAATCAAAATAAATCATCCAATCACATAATCAACCTTGTCATAAATTTTGTGGAATTTCTACTGACTGCTCATCAGCTGTCATCGACCTACTAGTATCCTACTTCGGCTTGCCGATTCCTAAAGTTTGGTCTGCCGATGATATACTGTTGGCCTGTCGTTCCAAGGGGGTCATTTCGGCCTGTCGAACTAAATAGTCCAACCTGCCGATCTGCCCCAACATACCAAAATTCATCCAAAACATAAAATTATGATTAAACATATAACATTAATAACAAGAACACTTGAGCATATCAATTCTACGTGACCGTCACCTGTCATAACACTTGAATAAAATGGTTAGCTCCATATATCATAACACATATCATAAAATGATTACTTAATATCGTTACACATTTGTCGTAAACTGTTACATGAAAATCGACGGGTGTTACATATTCAACAAACACTATCCATAACATATGCAAATGTACATAAAAGTAATTACAAAGAAAAACATAGAAAGCATAAAAAATTTCAAAACAAGCATCATTGGTAGCTTGAAGAGCCACCTCCCAAGTTGAGACAATAGAGTTGCTTAAGAATTTGTTTTTGAGTAACAACAAATTCTTAAAGACGCTCACTGAATTGTTGTTGGGCAATCTCAAACCGATCGTGCGATTCTTGGAGAGTGTGGATATCTTGATCCATTTGGCGTTGTTGGTTATAAAAAAACACGAATATCTTGACCCATTTAAAGTTGATGCTCGTAAATTTGGAGAAGGGTAAGCTCTTCTTCTTCCTCGGTAAGAGTAGTTTTGACTCTCTCTATTTTTTCCTCTTTTTCCACTTGTTTCTCTCTTCTTGCATCACCACCTATGGGAACCCATCTTCATGAACTAGCTCAAGTGCCCCATTTTCTTAATAGATTGGCTTCCAAAATCATTGTAAGGTTTGCATGTGGTGACGCCAGACTTATCCATGAGGTTCACACTGAAATGATTAAACATCTTAGTTAAGAGTATTCGATATGGTAAGTTTGCATTCTTGGCTCAACTAGAGGTGTCCATCATCTTTTGGATGATTGTGTATGGCAAGTTAGTCGCTATTCCAGATGAAAGGCAATAAAAAAGGTGAAGGTTGAGGTAGGAACTTCTTCTTTATGTCAGCATGAGGAAGAATGTTAGTCAAAATCAAACGATGGAGAATCCTAATCCTTGGTGGAAGAGCAAAAACGGTTATCTTAGGAGGAGCTCTACCATCATTGCTTTCAAAAATCACTTTAACCATGTTATCTTTTTCAAAGGTCCAAGACCTAGTACTATGAATGGCATCCCCATTGGCAGGCATAATAAGAATCTCACTTAAGGTTTGCACATTAAGTTTAATTTCTTTTCCTTTGAGATCAACACTAATCTCGGGTCTACTGTCAAAGCTACAATGTAAATTTGCATAAAATGCCTTCACAAGTCTACTATAAACTTCTTCTCCCGTAGTCATTATTTCCATCCATCCTAGTGCATCAAATAAAGCTTCTAAACTAAAAATTATGCATAACTCAAAAGATCACAAATTTTCTATTAATAATCCCTCTACCCTAAAATGATTTCACAAAGCGTTCATTGGTAAATTTAGGAAATATTACCTCATAAGGTAGATTCTTGTGAGCGAGGATTTTGTGCGCTTGAAAGGTCATGAGGTTGTAGCTATTATGTTGATGAAACTTGGAATTTTTGAGTAGAAAAAGGAAAAAAAAAAAAAGAACAGGGAATCACTAATCTTGAGTGAATTGATGATTTTAGGATTGGGTAATGAGTTTTTGGTGGCTTAGAGGAATAGGGAGGCGGAGAAAGTAAGCAAGGGTCAAAAAATGACTCTCTTTGGGTCTGTTTGGTACATATACCCTAATAGACTAGCAAGCCGGTCTTTGAGACTAGTAGGCCTACTTCATGAAATTGACAAGCCAACTTTTATAGGTCGGTAGGTTGGTTTCACTTGGTCAAGAGTCTCCAGTATTTAGCTCAAAAAATTGAATAAAAACAATTTCAAAAACCTTAAAAACACTCAAAAATCATTGAAAACTCTCAAATAAAATATCAAAAAAATCAATTCCATAAAATACATTCCATAATCATAAAATCATCAATTCAAACATACATTCTACAAGCATAAAGATTATCAAATCAAAACAAAAACACACATAATAATATGTAAAATCAATTTAAGCTTTATTAATTCAATTCAATCAAGAATTCAATAAGTGCATAATCAAGTATGAGCAATAATTAACCAGAGCATTAAACCTTTAAATTTAACTCCATAAAATCAATAATACCAAGATGTCATGCCCCGAAATACAGGTAGTGATGTGGTGGATTAATCAAGCTAATTAAAGCAGATTTTTGATTAAAATAACTAATTAAATGATTTGGGTTATTTTGAAAAACGTGATAATAATTTTAAAAAAATTCTAAAATATTTAGTGTTATTTTAAAATAGTAAGACATAAAATAAATATTAAAGATAATTAAACATAAGATGGCCCCCACTAGACCCACATTAGTGCATACACATGGTATCGATAATAAAATAATACATCCTAGTCCAAGAAAAAAAAGTTAGATATTAAAATTATACATGCCTTGAATTAAATAAAGTAATAACCTAAACAGAATTCCTACAGCTCACGTGTTTGCCTTGTTGCCTCCCAATCGGTCCTAAGCTACAATCAACCTAGGGGAAAAGTTTTGAAACAAATAAAGAAATATGAGCGGATGGCTCAGTAGGACTAAATTTTTAGACTACATAATTTGAATATAAAATATATTATTCGTGAAAATATTTAGAAAACAAAATTAAATAAATAAATTAATCTAAATTATTCTTACCGAAATCAGTTTGTCCAAAAATAATCTTCTTGTCCTTCTTGGGCAAACCATAAGTATCACCACCATAGTGGCCCAGCGGGGTTTCGGGACCTCTCCCTAAAGTCGCACTCTACACGACTCGATCTTTGATTATGACATCATGCCCTTTTATATATTTATTGTTATTTAAATCCAATGTTACCGAGTATTCTCAATTACATTCATTATTTGATTCATTATGATCATTTGATTCTTGACAAATAATGAAAATTGTTAAGAAGTTTATCTAAACTGTTCCTAGAAATCCATTTTAAAAGAAACCATTTTGTAGGAAATCACTTTGAAGGAAATCATTTTGAAAGGGATCATTTTTAAAGAAATCATTGTGTGGCCAAAAGCCCTTTTTGAAGACATTTAAAACATTTTGTCAATTATTGAAAACATTTTGAAAGAATCATTTGAGGCCAAAAACATTAAAAACTTGGCTACCAAGAAAAACGGTGGAAGTCTTACCTCAATATCCTGAATTGTGACTCAGTAACGTAGTCTCGACTTGGTATGCATTAGCTCCACGGAACCACGAATGACCTTAAATGTAAACTAAGTTCATCAGTATCTAGTTTAAGATACGCTACACTATTAAGGTATTTGATGGTGTCCTAGTGTGCCATTTATGTCTGTAAAATCATACTATAAAGTTTAAATTCTCAATATAGATTTAAAACAGTGAAAGCGGGTGTAAAATAGCCATTTTTCTTATAGCTGGTCGGCATGCCAAACTACACAGTTCGGCCTACCGGCCAGGCAGGATCAGCCTGTTGACTTCCCTAGGTTCGACCTGCCGATGCTGAACTCATGAGTCCGGCCTACCAATGTTCAAGATGGTCCTACCAAATTGGAAAAATTTAGGGACCTGAGACTTCGAGTTTCAACCTTCTTGATATCAAAATCTCAATATAAACCTGTTTTCTCAATTCTCAAGCATGAGAAATGTTCATAGATGATAGAAAAACATAATATAACACGTTTAAACAAATTTAAACAAGTTTTGCATTGAAAATTTCAAAGGAATCCAAAAATGAAAAAAAGGGAAAAATGTGTTAATCCATTTTTTATGAAATCAGGCCTAGATTCGAGTTGTTTTGAGTTCCATTAACTTAGATTAAGGGCTTCCTAAGTTATAGAAACTCGGATTACAATATTTTAAAGAAATTGAAAAATTTGGAAAAAGTTTTAAAAATTTGAAAAATAACAAACTAACCTCGAATCTAAGCTGGAAATCAAGTTTATGGAGGCTCAACCTTGCTCCTTAGCTTCTAATCTAGCTGAAGATCCAAGCTTGAGCTTAATTTTGAATCAAAATTTGAGAGGGAAAGAGAGAGGGTGATGGGCAAAGAGAGAGAAGAGAGAGAGTGTGAGAGATAGTGAGTGAGGGAAGGAGAAGGAGAGGAAATAAATAGAGGAAAAGAGTGGCTTTTACAAAGCGAAAGCCATGTTCCAACACACAGTTTTCCAAAAGAGACATATTGAATATTTTACAATTTGTTTTGTTCCAAAAATTCAAAATAACAATTGAAATAATAAAGAGTGATTAAAAATGATTAAAAGTAATACTAATTTTGAAAATATTACAAAATAGTTAAAAGAAGTGCAAACTTACATTATGGCACACTAATTCACAATTTTCCCACTAATTACACTGAATTAAAAATCGGGGTGTTACATAAGATGTCTTCTAAAAGATGCAAATCTATCTAATGCTAAATGTTTTGTGAAAATATCTATAAGTTGCTTATTGGTGCCTATAAACTCCAAAGTAATGTCACCTTTTTGTATATGGTCATGCAAGAAATGATGTCTAATCCCTATGTGCTTAGTACATAAGTGAAAGACCCAAACTTTAGACAAGTTGATAGTGCAAATGTTGTCATACATAATTGGCACATGATCAAAACTTAGGCCTAAGTCCAAAGTGTTTGTGTCATTCAAAGAATTTGTGCGCAACCACTAGCTACCAATATGTATTTGGCCTCTATGGTTGATAGCACAACTGGGTTTTGTTTCTTGGTAAACCAAGACACTAGTGGAAAGCTTGGAAAATAACAAATGCCACTAGTGCTTTTCCTATCAACGGTGCATCCAACATAATCGGCATCTGAATAACTTAGAAAGTCTATGTTTGTGCCTTTGGAATACCACAATCCTAAATTCTTTGTGCACTTAGATATCTAAAATCCTTCTAACTGTATAAGATGAGACTTCTTAGGATTTGCTTGAGATCAAGCAAACACACTTACCCAAAACATGATATTCGGCCTACTTGCAGTCAAGTAAAGTAAGGATCTAATCATACCTCAACATTTAGTAATATCTACTGCCTTGCCACTTTCAACCTTATCCAACCTGATTGAGAGCTCATTGGAGTGGCCATAGGTTTTAGATCTTCCATTTGAAATCTTTTAAGGAGATCCCTTATATACTAGACTTGATTTATGAAGATGCCATCTTTAGATTGTTTAATTAAAGTCCAAGAAAGAAATTGAGCTCTCCTGTCAAACTCATCTCAAATTCATTATGCATATACTTAGAAAATTCTTCATAAAAAGTATCATTAGTAGAACTAAAACTAATATCATCGACAAAAATTTGAACGATAATCATATCATCACCTTTGGTTTTAGTAAAAAGTGTAATATCCGCTTTTCTCATTGTAAAATCATTCTCAATAAAAAACTCACTTAGTCTATCATACCAAGCTCTAGGAGCTTATTTTAAACCATATAATGCTTTTTGCAATTTAAAAACATGATCCAGATACTTATGATTTTGAAAATCGGGAGGTTGTTCACCATAAATTTCTTCTAAATTATATACATTTAAGAATGACTTTAACATCCATTTGATCAAAGGTAAACACTCTATGTTAAGCAAAAGCAAGCAACATTTTTTTGGACTCTAAACGAGCAATCTTTGCAAAGGTTTCTTCATAATTGATAACTTCTTCTTGATTGAAATTTTGGGCCACTAATCTAGCCTTGTTTTCGACAATAACACCATCCTTGTTCTTTTTGTTCTTAAATACCCATTTTGTACCTATCATGGATTGAGAACTAGGTCTAGGAATAAGTTCCTATATATCACTTCTTTCAAATTGATTTAGCTCTTCTTGCATTGCTAAAATCCAAAATTCATCCTTTTTGGTATCTTTAAAACATTTTGGTTCAATTTGAAAAATGGAAGATAAATCATTACAAACAATTTTGAATGATGATCTAGTTCTCACCCCATGTGATTGTCTATCAACAATAATGGATATTTTAGGGTGATAAGGGTGGTACCTCCATACCTTTGGTAGTTGATACGATGCAGGCTTCACCTTTGAAACTCCTTGTTGTTGTTGTTGTTGTTGCTGTTGCTGTGATTGTTGCGGCTCTTGAGTTGTGATGATCTAAGAATAACTAGGATTTCTTGGACTTCTTTTCTTTTGTCTTCAAAACCTAGATCATCATCATCCACAACTTTTTTGATGAAAATGTTAATTTCATTAAATACAACATGCATAGGTTTTTCCACAACTATAGTTCTTTTATTGAACACTCTATAAGTGTTGCTAGTAGTAGAATAGCCAAGAAAAATACCAACATTGGATTTTGCATCAAATTTTCCTAAATTGTTTTTGGTGTTTAAAATAAAACATTTGCAGCCAAAGGCTTTGAAATAGCCAATGTTGGGCTTTCTATCCTTCCAAAGCTCATAAGGGGGTTTTATCTCATTTAAGTCTAATAAGAACTCTATTCATGACATAGTATGTGATATTAATGGCTTCGTCTCAAAAATATTTTGGTAAACCATTTGCATTAAGTATAGTTCGAGCCATTTCTTGTAAAAAACTCTATTTTTTCATTCAATGATACCATTTTGTTGAGGGGTTCTTGGTGATGAAAAATTATTTTCATATCCTTTCTCGTTGCAAAATAATTCAAACACATCAGTATCGAATTTGCCTCCATGGTCACTTCTAATAGAAGTAATCATGTAGCCTTATTCATTTTGAACTCTTTTGCAAAAATATGAAAACATTTTTAAGGCATCATCATTATTTGCTAAAATATGACCCCTATAAATCTTAAAAAATCATCAGCAATGATAAAAGCATAGTGTTTACCATCTAGAGTTGTAGTCCAAGAAGGACCAAATATTATAAAGAAGTTACAAAGATTCTAGTAGTAGGAATTTCAGAAATTGATTTAAAAGAAGTTCTAACTTGTTTTCTAAATTGGCACGCTTTACATATTTTGTCTTTCGAAATGGAAGTTTAGACGATCCCCAAACAAGTTCTTTTCTCAAGATTTTTGAAAGTAAAGGTATGCTAGTATGTCCAAGTCTTCTATGTCAAAGTAGAGTTTTATCATTTAAAACAGAAAGACGTTGATTGTTGTTTGAACAATTTTCAACGCCAATGGTATACTTTTTTTTTTTTTGGTCACCAATAGACATAACCTCACTACTGCAAACATTTTCAATGAAGCAATAGAAGATTCAAAGGTAACTTTATAACCTTTATCACGAAATTGACTAATACTTAGCAAATTATGTTTCAAATTATCAACAAGGAAAACATTCTCAATAAAAGGGAAGAATCGTTACCAACATCATTAACTCCAAGGATTTTTCCTTTTGCATTGTCTCCAAATGCAACATGACCATCTTTCTTTTTGATGAAATTGGAGAGCAATGAGAGATCTTCTGTCATGTGCTTAGAACAACTGCTATCCAAAAACCACTTCACTTTCTATCCTTGGTACCTACAAAACATACTCAAGATTTGATCTTTGGTACCTATATCATTTTGGGTCTATTGGTGTTAGTCTTTGAGGTTTTGGGAGCCCATTCTTGTTTCATTTGAAAATATGCAATCTTTTTGATGGAACAAATTAAGGAGTTGTGTCCATCTTTGTTGCAATAAGTGCATGCATATTTTGAGTTGCTTGAACTAGACGATGCATTGACAAATTACTTCTTGAGGAGTTTTTATTGAATATGTGGCTTGTAGCCTATTCCTCCTTTGTTAAAACACATCACTGTTTGCCAAGCATAAAATCAAAATTTTTCTTTCCTTTGGTGAATTTGGAAATTATATTTGTCAGGTCATCAACTTTTTCTTCATAGGCTGCATTCTCAACAAGCATGTCATTGTCAACACCTTTTGATTTTTCATTTTTCAAAACTCGATTTTCTCTTTCTAAGCATAACATTCTTAAGTGCCAGTCTTTCATAATAATCATGCAATTCATCATAGGCCTTAGATAGCCTAGTAACATTAATTTTATCACTATCATCGTTAGAAGAGTTAGAAGAAGATGCCTCATCATCATCAAGAGTCATGAAACACATATTGTTGACTTCTCTTGGCTCTTCCTCATTGGCTTTGGATTCAAGCTCATCCCAAGTAGTTTGGAGAACTTTCCTCAACTCCTCTTTCTTGGATCCCTTCTTGGTTCTTTTCTTCTTGAGAGGACAATTCGTTCTTACATGACCCACTTTCTTACAATCAAAACAAATTACTTCATCTTTTCTTGATTTTGCTCCTTAATCTTCTTTTATTCTAGGGCCTTTGCTTTTGTTGAATTTTCTATAGAACTTCTTACAATTTCTTACTAGTAAAGCCATGGCTTTATGTCTTTTTAATCAAAGGATTCCTCTCTATCATCCTCGTTATCTTCATCTTCTTCTTAGATAGAGGCTTTTAAGACAATTTCTTTCTTCCTCTTATCTTCTTCCTCTTGATTTGCTTTCTTGTGATTTCATGAGTCATGAGAGAACTAATGAGCTCCTCTAATGGTAGAGTTGAAAGATCTGTAGCTTCCTCCAAGGTTTTCCTCTTCACATGCCATGATGTAGGTAGTGACGAAAACATTTTGCTTATCAATTAGCTTGTCTTGCAGGTCCTACTAAGAGATTTTAGACCGTTGACGATATCCTTAAATTTAATGTATATTTTGCTAATACTTTCATGATCTTTCATTTTGAACATCTCATTATCATGTAAAAGATAGTTAATTTTTATTTTCCTTGACTTCATCTGTTCCCTCATGAACAACTTCTAAAGTGTGCTATACTCTTGTCTGGATGTGCAAGATATAATTCTATTGAACTCATTTTTATCCAAACCACAATACAATATGCTAAAGGCTTTAGCATTCAAAGATAACTTTTTCTCATCATTCTTATCACGACCATAACCTTATCTACTTCCTCCATAGGTCTATATGGTCGTTTCTTAGCAATTCTGCATAGAGCATAGCCTAAGAATGACTACCGAAAAGGGGAAGGGTGAATTGGATTTTAAAAAACTTTTTCAAATTATTGGAAAATTAAAACAAATCACAAAATCAAGAAATTAGGAAAATCTCAAGAAGAGAAGTAATCCAAACTGCAAAATAAACCAATCCAAGAACCACTCACCAAAAATGTACAAATGAGCAAGTAATCAAATTAGTCAATGATCACCAAGAGAATTATCAAGTAAATAAAATTAGCAAAAATAAAAAAGAGTAGGGAAAATAAAATTCAAACGCAACTTATAATGGTTCGGCAATATGTCTATGTATAAAATCATCAATCGATGTACGACTCAGCCTTTACCACTATCTTGATCGTCTTTTGACATGATCCAACCTTATACAATCCAGTGAGTTCTTTTGCCAAAGGCTTACGAAACCTTTTTCCATGGAGATTGGCTAACTGAACAACCATAATTTACAAGGCCTAGAAACCTATCACTCAAATGGTATTTTGATGTTTTGGCTCACTCATAAAGTAATCTCTCCAAATATAATGAATACAAGGTGAAGATCAAATAGATGGTGGGAGCAACTCTTTAGAAAAGCTATAGAATATGCAAGCTTAAGAGAGAATGTGAGAGAATGAGATTTTTTTTTTTTTAAGAAAACCAATGTAAGAATGCTTAAAATCTTAATACAATTGCCTGGAATAGTTTTTACTATGTTTTTATGTCTCTAAAAAAAAAAAAAAAAACAGCTATAGAATGTGCAAGCTTAAGAGAGAATGTGAGAGCAACTCTTTAAAAAAGCTATAGAATATGAGAGAATGTGGGAGCAACTCTTTAGAAAAGCTATAGAATATGCAAGCTTAAGAGAGAATGTGAGAGAATGAGATTTTTTTTTTTTTTTTAAGAAAACCAATATAAGAATGCTTAAAATCTTAATACAATTGCTTGGAATAGTTTTTACTATGTTTTTATGTCTCATTACTATGTTTAAGAAAGTTCCATTTCCTTTTTGATTGCTTAATCTATGGGTTCTTATTATCTAGCCTTTAGAACTGACAATAATGATAGTCTAGAATACACTTATCTACTTGTTCTGCAACTTCTAAGGATTTTCGTAATTTGGCTTGTTATTTCATGTCTTTCTTAAACAAGTCTTGCTTCTCGTGGGGGTGCAAGAAAAAGGGAAATCAGTCCCATGTTTTATATTTGCAAGATTCTCATAGTCTTGCTCTTGTGGTCTCTCTATTGGTCATGAGAAATTTTCTAGCTCTAACTTGATTATCATAGACATTTTGGTGATTTCTAATTAAAACTAGCGTGTCTCCAACTAGTTTCTACTGTGATATTTTGTTAGAAAATTAATATGAAAATCATGCTAAATTAATTTTAATACAAATAAAAGCCTATAGTTAAATTATGAAATCATTAGAAACGTGCAAATATCACATTGTCAAACAGAAACAGCTAATTTGGCATGAATCCCAAAGGCAAAAAAACTAGATAGTATAGTACTACTAGTAGTGGAAATCAAGACTAGCAGACCACAGTTTGAAATCTAGACAAAACAGCTCCAATGGTCATTTGACAAGCAAGCCGCTGTAGGGCTTCTTGTACGTTGGTGATCCAATGCTTGTAGGCTAATGGATCAATTAGCAAGCCGCTAGGAAAACAAGCTCTCTGTGACATTCAACTAGTAAGCTAGAATAGGGGTTCTGGCAGGCCAGTGGGTACAGTTGGTAGGCTAGTAGAGAGCTGATAAGACCAGCTTTTTGCTGTGTGTAACTGGCAGGGTGGTCCTATTGGATAGGGCCTTTTCAAACACTTGTTCTACAATGTAATTTTTCAAAAACTATGACATTATGAATTGTGTGCTATTTAAGTGTAATTTTAAGCCTGCATTTGGAAACTAAGACAATATCTTTTACAACAACTTGAGATAAAAAGCACTTGTACAAAATTTTGAATGCAAGTATGTGTATGACTTGAGCTTGCATAAATTGTAATATCGAAGGAACATTTCACACTTACATAGAAGACATAGAAATAAAATGATTAACTTGAGTCTTTGATGTTCCTTCTTCTTTTTCTTCTTCTTCTTCTTCTTCTTCTTCTTCATAAACTCCATATTCCTCTAAAGCTTGAAAATACTTGAGATTTGAGTTACTCTACACGATTGCTACAATTTCAAGCATAGCAATACTTAAGAAAATAATTAGCCCTTTTAAATGATAAAATTGTTTGGTTATCATCAAAGCCAAAGTAAATTTAGTCAAAGAAACCTCGAGGCCAACAGACCTATCCCTCCTCTTATTTTTCTCCTTCCTAAATGACCTCATGATGGAGCTTGGATCTCCACTTCAATGGCGAGGGATGACAAAGGCGATGACTGATCTACAATTTCTTCCTCTCTTTCTCTTCTTTCTTTCATAGTGATGCTAGGCGATAATCTTATTTTCTACAGTGACAGCTAGGCGATCTCGTCTTTGATGGTGACAAGCATTCATGATCTTGTCTTCCATTGTGACAACTAGGCGATCTTGTCTTGAACGATAACCAGCATTCTTAGAGAAATAATGATGGACAGAGAAGTTGGCAGCAGCAGACGATCTTGATGTTGTTAAGGTTTTTTACATCATAGTCTGGCTATTCGATTTGTGACAGTGGTGTCATCAGACAGGTAATGACAAAGGAAGTCGGCGGGCAATAGTGGTTCGTAGCATGGTAGTAGATCTACAAAAAGATAACACTTATTGCATTTCTTGAACAACCATTGAATAAGGCCTATTTTTTTCCTTTTTTTTTTGGTAGAATTTGCACAATGTTTGTTGATTGATAAATCTTCCAAGTTAAATGTCGAGGAGAAGGTTGTGCTTAATGATGTGTTCTCTAAATATGGACTAAACATTGTCGTGGTTTCCCAAGTTGAGAGGTAGTTGTAAGAACGTACTTTACAAATTAATTTGCTCCATGAAAAGTATCAAATGTATGAAGAACTCTGGGGTAGTGAATGGCTTGGGTGGTGGAATATATATATATTTTTTTTTGTAAAGAATGAAGTATGGTATGTTATGGCCACCAACAATGCTATCGGTGCCAGTGATATCTGACGACGTCGATGCTAAATTTTTTTGTTTACATAGAAATATTAAATTTTTATATAAATGTTAGATTTCTAGACAATCTACAAGCCTGTTAGAAAACTTTTTCTAATATAAATGCAGTATTTATGTGTTAATATTGTATTTCTCGGTCATCGGTGGTCTGACAAACATGCTGATAAGTTTTTATATTTACTTGTAAATACTGTATTTCTTGGCCTCCAATGGTTCGACAGAGTCACCAATGAATTTTTTTATTTGCACATTAATACAATATTTGTAGGCTAATACTGTATTTCTTTGTCATCAGTGGTCCGACAAGTCACCAACGAATTTTTTTATTTGCACATTAATACAATATTTGTAGGTTAATACTGTATTTCTTTGTCATCAATGGTCCGATAAGTCATCAATGAATTTTTGCATTTATATGTAAATCTGTATTTTCCAACCGCTGGTGGTCCTGTGAAATCACAGGTGTATTTTTGTTTTGGCACATTTATATAGTATTTATAGGTTAATATTATATTTTCGGACGTTGATGGTCCAACAAAGTCACCGGTAGGTTTTTATTTGCACGTTTATATAGTATTTATAGGTTAATACTGTATTTCCTAACTATCATTAGTTTTACAAAGTTGCTAATAATTTGTTATATTTGTATGTAAATATAGTATTTACATATTTGTACCATATTTTCCAGCTGTCGGTGGTCTGGCAATGTGGTCAGCAAATTTTTGTATTTACATATTAATATAGTATTTATAGGTTAATGTTATTTCCTAGTTGTCAATGGTCCCACAAAGTCGTAAAATTTTTTTTGTATTTACATGAAAATATAGTATTTACGTATTAATATGATATTTCTAAGGTTCGACGATGTCGTAGGTAAATTTTTGTATTTACATGTAAATATGTTATTTACATGTTAATATAATATTTCTTAGTTGCAACTAGCATTTTTGGTCACTAGCGAAGTCATTGGTAAATTTTTTTCATTATTTGGAAACATAATATTACTAAGTAAATATAGCATATACTAGCCATCATAGATGCCAATGAGGGAAAAAGGATGAGAGATATGGATATGAAAAGTTAAGGTTAATTTGGGGCTTTAGTTCTCAATTTCTCATAATATGCTATTTACTACACATGTTTAAGCCATATGACATTATTTTTTAAGTTTCAACATAAATACGTTATTTGCTCTTTCTCCTTTTATTTTTTTATTCCATTATTCAATTAGTGTTAATCTAAAAGGAATAGTCTTAAGCGTTTTCAATATTTTCAATTAATATTGATTTTTTCTTAATTAGAATTTCAAATTTAAAATAGGTTTAAATAATTAGATTTTAAGCCATGTATAGATAGAGTTATCAAAATACCATCAAATTACGTATGATAAGCTACTTACTTGTCAATTTCCATTGAAAATCCAAACAGAAGAAGCATTTTTTTGTTAACGTTTCATTCTTTGTGGGGCAAGAATACGAGGGTCAAAATTTAGAGAGAAATTTTATAATTAATCCAATTTTTTATTTTGAAAGAAGACCATAAGAAGCCATTTGATGTGATCTATGTTGTATCATTATGTTTAAAGAGCTAGGAAATAACTCTAACTCAAATAATTTAACACGAGTCTACAACCATTGGTTTGAGGCTTTTTTGCACCAATACCTTTTAAACTATTCATGTTTGGCTATTTGGTCCTTAAACAAAAAATTGTGGCAACCAACTCCCTCAACTTTCAAATTTTGGCAAATTCACTCCAATTGTTGATGCTGTTTGAAACATTAAACAGAGTGCCAAATGTGCTCCTCACGTGAGCCCTTTATAAGAGACAAGTGGGGTATTTTATTTCAACCAGGTTATATATTTAATTGAACCAACAAAAAAAAAAACTTACTCCTCGTTTCTTCTCCACTCCCATCCATAATCTTTCAAAGGACAAAAATCACAGCACCAGACATTAATGAAATCCAGTGAGATAATAACACTTGAAAAACTTTTTAGAAGTAGCAAAAGACATCAAGAACTCCATAATCGCCACCGTTGAAGGAGGCAGAGTCGCTAGAGAGTATGGTTTTCTCGAACATCGATCTTATAGCACCTAGATCCAAAGATTAGTTTCCTTGGTCTATCTTTAATAGCTAATATTGTTTCTCTTTCTTTTTTCAATAAATATTGTCATTTTGAGTAAGATTTTTTTGTTTGTTTTTTTTATAGAGATTGGATTTCTCGAGTAGTTTTGGGTTTTTTTTTTTTTTTGGTTGAAAATTTTGCAAGTTTGGTTCCATATGAAAGTGATAGTGGAGGGTTTTTCTTTTTCTTTTTTTAAAGGTGTACATATTTTCAAGGATTATTTTCATAAATCTAATGCATCCTAATTTACTTTATCCTTGATTTTTCAAAACTAATTAAAGCACCCCCTGAACTATAAAAATCTGGTCAAAATACCCCTCCATCTAATTTAGTCTATAAAGATAATGAAATTGCTAATGTGGCATTATGATTATAGATTAAAACATGTATTACATGAAATAAATAAAAGCTTAAACATTAAAAAATAATTAAAAAAAAACTTTATTTTCTTTTTTTGGTTTGATTCTTTTTCTTTCACTCTTTTTTTCTCTTTCTTCACGATCTCTCCCTCCCTCCTTGTTTTATCTTATCTCAATCTCTAGTTTCTGATCTCTCCCTATCAATCCAAGTGCTCGATGAGGACTAATTGGGTGATGGATGATGACAACGGCTTATGCGATGGGCGACAAGGCTAGGGTGCAAGAGGGTGGGGTGATGGGATGGGTAATGGGTGACGGCAATAAGGTTGGGTGATGGGGTTGAGGGTGTGACACTTTGTATTAAAATAATAAGATCTCACTATACCCATTACCATTTGAATACGCTTTCAATTTAAAAGAGAAATTCCACTCAAAATAACTGTCTCACACATCCGAATCACCCGATGTAACTACCTATGTAACTGTTATTGTATGCATTTTAGAACTTAAAGAAGGTAAAGAGACACGACTAGAGAGATAAGAGAAATAAGGCAACAAAGAGTGGAGGACATGGGAGAGATGTTATCTCTATATGGAAGGAGTACACAACTCCACCAGAAATTGAAACATGGGGATAGCGGTTATGAAAGGGGAGCTGTAACACCTACCTAATTGTAACGCTCAAAGATTAATTAAGTACAATTAGTATGTAAATTGATAAATTAGTGTGCCTAAATTTTAAATTTAAAAATAATTTAATCATTTTGCGATATTTCATTTATTAATTTCACTTTAAAGTTGTTTTATTTCGTTAGTTATCTTAACTTTTAGATTTGTTAAAATTTCAATGAATGAATTTTAGCATCTGTTAACCTTAAACAATCTTGATATTTTAATTTTATTTTTTATTCTCCAAAACTAGATTTTGTGGAAACAAATTTACAAAATTCCTAACCAGCCCTCAACTTGAAACTGTGTGTAGAACACAGTTTTTGTTGTGAAAACCACCCTCCCTCTCTGCATAAAACGTGGCCTCACCCTTTTTTTCCCTCTCATATTCACCACTCTCACTCTTCTTTCTCTTTCCCATCTCCTTTTCTCTCTCTTTCTCTCTGCCAAAAGCTCAAGTCAAGAGCAGCTTCACAGCTCCATTTCAAGGTGATCAAAATCCAAGAAAACTAAGCTTTCTTGACCAAATTTCTTCCATGAGGTTAGCTCACTCTATTTCTTCAAAGTTCCTAATTTTTATTTCTAATTTGTCTAGATTTTCATGCATGTATTGCTCTAAGTAATGCGACTCTAAACACCTATGTCTAAACACCTATGATTTGAGTTTATAAAACTTAAACGAACATGAATTTGAACTTTAATTATGCTAGAACCAAATGAAACTAGTTTTTACTTTTTGTTTGCCATTTTTCAAAATAAATTTGTAAATCCATGAAAATTTGAGAGAAAAATGTTTAAATGAGTTCTAGAGTACTTTTCTACTCTTTCTTAGTGTTACCAATGCTCTAGGATTGTAAAGGAATAGGTTAGAATGAGCTTTGAGCTTGTGTTGGCCAAGATTTAAAGTTTAGAATTTTCTAGATTTCGATATATCGACAGGTCAAACTTATATTTCAACAGGCTAGATTCAAGTAGTTCGGTAGGCCAGATTCAGCTAGTTGGTAGGCCAAACACAATAGTTTGGCAGGCTGGACCTGAGAGGTCGGCAGGCTGACCAAGCTGCATAAAAATGGTAGGTTTCATCGTTTAATGATAAAGAGGGATTTTGAACTTATGACATCATTATATAGACTTTAAAAGCACACTAAGGCGCCATGAAATAACATACTAACGTAGAATATTCTAAATTAGATATCACAAAATCTAGTCCATGTTTATGACTGTTTGTAGTTTCGAGGAGTTGACATATAGTGGGTCGGGACTACGGTGCATGTGATATTGTGCTAAACAATGAGGTATGACTCTAGACCCTTTCCTTTGTTAGCCATGATTTTAAAAGGGTTTTGGCCATAAAGTATTTTCTTGGAAATGTTTTTAAGGACTGATTTGATGTATTTACTTAATTATTTTCAGTAACTGTTGAGTAATTAAATGTTCATAATAAATAGAATAATGAATGTAAATATGAAAACTCAATAACATGGGACTCTAGTAATGGTATAAGCACTAAAATAATTGTGAGTACTAAATGAGTCAAGAACCTTATTTTGAATGAGACATCAGTGCATGATGCCATGTATAGAGATTAGGTCATGCAGAGAGCGATCTTAGGGACACGTCTCGAAACCCAATTGGGCCACTACAGTGGTGAATTAGTTGGCTTTGCACAAGATGAAAATTAACTTGATTATAAGAAACCTTTGTATTGGAATGGTAAGCATGTGAACAGCTGAATTTATTTATTGTCTTTTATTGCTTTTGCTTAAACAAAAATTTTATTTATTTAAGTTAATGTTTTCAAACTCTTAGTCCTATTGAGCCTTTCGCTTAAGATTTTATTGTTTTAAAATTTTCCCCTCCAGGTGGTTCGCAGCATACCGCCGACTAGGACGCTGATAATAGCATGCTTGATTGTAGGAATTTGATTTATTTATTAGTTATATAATTAAGGCATCCAATAGTTGAATATTAATTATTTGGACTGTGTTTTGTATTTTATTTATGTTGATACTATGTGTGTACACAATGTGGGTCCGGTGCAGTTCGACTCATTCTCATTAATTTTATAATTTAATTTAGAGGTAATTTCATGAAATTATCTATTAGGATTTAATAAATGGTAATTATCTAGAAAGTTTTAAATTTATCACATTTTTGTAAATAACTTGAATAATTAATTGGTGTGCTTTATTAAAATTTCTTTAATTAATTCAATTAATCTGCTATGTCACTACCCAGGTTTGGGTGCATGACACTAATACAACTCTAAAATAGCCATCTAGTCATAGTAAGTAGTGCTACTTTTACCTTTATTTAATATCATTCATAATCAGTTATGACTGAATAGCAAAAATCAGAGCAACTTTGATCTTTGAAAACTACTCAAGAATAAAGTTATAATCTATCTCACAAAAACTATTTGCCTGGCCAAATATATACAATATAACACATATCTCAAAATGGACATAGTCGAGTACCAAACATAGCCACTACAAGCTCTAAAAACTGTATAAATATTAGAGCCTCAAAATGACACATCAGCTAGCCCATAGAGACAAGTCACAAACATTGGGTGAATGCTAGCCAACCATCAAATCCATGGCTAGTGTTAGGAAGTGCCCTCATCTGCATCACCATAAATGTGTTAGCTAAAATCTAGTAAGTAGAATAATGTACAGTAATACAACAAGGAAAGTATGCATGAGTGCTTGACTTGAATTCTTTATTTAATAACAATCAATTTCCTTTTCATTCTCTTTTATCTTATGTGCACATTAAGAGTTTCTAGGACGGGGTGGTAGCGTAGATGAAGCCACAAAGAGAATCATATATCAAATGCTGTCATCTAGGGTAATAACACATTAACAATCTACTTTTCTTCCTTGTGTTTGTCAAAGAAGCATCCCACACTACAAGTCTTCATCAAGACGGTCTCCATCGAAACATACATGCTTGGACATCTCCATTGAGACACTTCTCATACTACTTGTCATTAAACCTATCACAAGGCACCAAAAGATCTTTCAGAGATAATCTCACACTTATTTACTTCATAACAGTGTCTTTGGTGCACATCTTTCATTGTGTCATGTATGTATGCTTATGTTCACAGCAATAGCATGTAAATTATATTCATAATTTTCACATTCATTGATATACATAATATATGTGTGATGTTATGGTAATACAAGTGAAGTTTCTGCTGACTTTCCTCTTTTGCATGATGTATGGGATTCTGAGGTTTCCTCCTAGGGAATCCGATGCTCCTTACCTCTGTATTATTGAGAACTTTAATCGCATTATGGCTAATTGATCCATAATTAACACTAATGTACTAAAGAGCTCAATCTCTTTTAATTCATCTTATTTCTTGGCTACTTTGCACTACCTATCTTCTTATTAAATTCTCAATCTATAAGGTAATTGAAAAATTCTCAATCTATAAGGTAATTGAAAAATTGAATCACATTGTGATTCAGAATCAAGGGCACTAAAATGTGCATCCAAAGTCCTAAATTTGGAGGCATTTAAAATTTTCTTATTTTCTAAGTATTTTTCCAAAATTTTGGCAGAACTTCCCCCTAAATTTCAGGCTTCCCACAAACTTATAAACCTACCAGTTCCCTAAGAGTAATTTAATATGCTAATCACAAACCTACTAATGCCCTCAAATGTTTAGTACCAATAAAGCCTTATTGCATATGAAACTAAACCAAAACCTAAACCATACCAAAAACCGACTTGATTCTAGATAGCCTTCAAAGACAGACGTGGAATCTTAATCTCCCAATTAAGTTTGATAAAACTTTTATAGAATTTCTCCTGACATATGAAAGACCATACAACTTAATTTTCATGGCATAAATGGAAGAGCAATCCTCTAAAATACCACCAAAATAGATCCAAACCCAAATAGCCACTTACCTTAACTTGGTCAGGTTTTGCTTGTAATTTGCCATCCAAAATTTGTCAAATCATCCAAGTTGTGCTTCAATTGCTTAAAACTATAATTCCTTATGTTTTTTAGGGAAAGAGAAGGTCAAAGTTTGCAAGGTGGAGCTAAATTGAGACCTAGTTGTTTGGTACTTATTTAAACAAGAAAGCAACCACCTAAGAGTACTTCACTCTTGAAGTTCTTTTCTAATGTTTAGCTTAGTGCCTCTTAAGCAGCCAATTTACTAGCTAATTTAGTGTTAAACATTTAGATAAAAGCCCAAGTACTAATTTAGTCATAACTATTTGTTTTGCATACTAACTTAGGTGTATAAACTTACACCAAAATTTTGGTACACTAAAAGCTATGTCTTTGAATCCGTAACTACTTATTATCAAAACCTCATTGTTTCCTCAAGAAATTATATATATATATATATATATATATATATATCCAAACATGAGATTGTATATTTCCTATGTCATTCATGTCCTGACAAAACCCTAAATTTGGACTTGAAAACTAAAACACCAAAATCATGCAAATTAGGGTTTCTAGTGTATTCATATCGTAACGCTTACGTGAGATTCACTCAATCAAAGATTTCATAACTCTATGACATTATCATAAGAGATCTTACATCATAGATGGATATTTTTTAGTTGATAAAACTTATATAAAAACTCCTCATCTAGGTCAAAAGCAAACGTTTCACTGATTTTACACTTTATTAATACTTGAGCTCTAGTACCTTTTAAATCTAGGGTCAACAATTTTGGACATGCACAATGACACGATACGAAACTGACACGAGATAAACGGGTTTGGACCACACATTTATTAATTATGCCATAAATGGGTTGGCACGAATAATACGAAAATAAACAAGCTGGATTCGTGCTAACATGCTAAACATGCTTTAACACGTTTAATTAAACGAGCCGTAAACGTGTTGACACGGCATGACACGACCTGCCCATTTTTAACATATTTTAACTTAAAAATAAAAATATTTGAAATATTTATAGTAGGTTAGTATTAATTAGATATTGTTTTTTTGTTAATTTTCTTTATTGGCTTTTTTAAAAAAAAATTTAAATTTTTTTTATTTTTTTTATTTTTTAAATTTTTTTTTAGTTAATTGGGTCATAAATGTGCCATATGCGTGTTGTTATCATGTTAACCCATTACGGCACATTTAATAATCGTGTTAATTGTGTCGTACTGTGTTACGAGTGCCATAGGCATGTCGTGTTCATGTTTGCATTTCTGGCACGTTTATTAATCGTGTTGTGTTCATGTTCGGGCTAAACGTGTCGTGCTGTAAATGCGTCGACACGAACATGGCACGAACACGATTATTGCCACCTCTAATTAAATCCCTTATAGTTCCATAGAACCATCATCAACATCTTCTTTTCATTATTGCACTTACTGGATCCATCTTTAAGGAATCTTGTCACTCAACAATACATTTTAAATAACATATTATTCAATGCGCCTTAGAAACTTAATGCATATTTTTAGTATGATAGAGGCATCCAGATAATTTATCAAATCTGTGAATCATATACATATATATTGAAGACATGTAATGCATTGGCGAACAAGTATGTGAGAATTTTAGGCATCACAACTCTCCCCTCCCTATAAAAATTTCATCCCTAAAATTTCACTTACCCATATAGTTTCAAATATGTAGATCTCATTTCATCTTTTAGTTCCCATATTGTTCTCTGCTAAATGACTTTCCATAGGATTTTAACCAATGATATCTTTTTATTTCACAATTCCCTTTCCACTTTATTAAGAATTTGAATAGGTTGTTCTTTATAAGTCAAGTCCTCTTTAAATTTTACCTCTTCCTATTTTAAGACATGTGATGCACTTTATACATACTTTCTCAACCTGGATATATTGAAGACATCATGTTTGCCACCCAGTGATGATGGTAAGGCCAATCTATAAGCCACTTTTCCAATTCTTTCTACAATATTATAGGGACCAATGTATCTCGAACTTAATTTTTTTTTCTTTCCAAATCTTTTCAGTCCTTTCATCGGTACAATATATAAGAAGACTTTATCACCACTTTATCTCCTACTTCAAATTCCATATCTATTCTTTTATCATTCGTATAACTCTTTTGCCTACTTTGAGCGGCTAACGTTCTTTTCTGGATCTTTTGAATTGCCTCTTCAATTTTTTGCACCCATTCTAGACCAAAATACTTTCTTTCACCTATGTCATCCCAACAAACTGGAGTCCTACACTTCTGACCATATAGAGCCTTATAAGGTGCCATACTAATAGTAGCTTACTAGTCATTGTTGTATGAAAATTTAGCCAAAGCTAGGTATTCATCCTAGGCTTCTAAAAATAAAAAAACATATGGCCTTAACATATCAATCAAAATTTTAATAGTCTTGCCTAATTGACCGTCTATTTGAGGTTGGAATGTTGTACTAAAGGTTAACTTAGTCCGTGTTGCTCTATACAATTTCTTATAGAAGTTGGAAGTAACTAAGCACCACTATTTGATACAATAGTCACTAGTACCCTGTGTAGTTTCATAGTCTCTTTCACATGCAATCTTATCGAAAAAGTATTATGCAACGGAATTTTAAAATTTTTTTATGCCAGAGTATTTTCTAAAACATAAGTTTGATATGCTATATGCATAAATTAATCAAATCTTACTGACCTTGCTTGCCAAAGAGCACTTGCAATTTGTGAAGAGAAGGGCATTCTAGAAAAGCCTCAACTAACTAGTCTTCTTTGGTATTCTTTATCCATGATCGGAGTGCGTGTCATCGCACGTTGTACAACTTTTCCCCTGGTGACTCTCCTTCTAACCAATCGAGGTAACCTAGAGCTAAGGTTCATGATTTGTGAACAATAGCCCTTAGGGAGTTGCAGAGACTCATAGATAAGAGTACTCACTCTTAATTCCTTAAATGATCTAAATAATTTATGAGTCTCATTCTTTATTTATATATGTTGGGTTCAAGGGTTAGTCCTTATCAGATAAGGCCTCAAAAATTTGAATTAGGTTCAACATCTGATAAAAATTGAGTCTAAAAATGTGTGATCATAAATCGTTCGATTGGTAGGCCGAACATACTCTATCGGAAGGCCAAACTAGAAGATCAGCCTGCTAAACTATCGATAAATGATCCCTGTAAATCTTTATTTTCCAAACAAGATTCTTAGGATAGAGCCTCAATTTTAATTCAAATAACCTAATAGATAAGTTATTTGATTAAAACAGTCATATCTAGATAATCTTCAGGAAAATGAATATACTTAATAATTCAACAAGTTTATCTTAAATTAATTTATTCAAAATTAATTTAACCGATAAACAGAGATGAATTATTTGATCCTGATAATTCAACAAGTTTATCTTGAATTGATTTTTTATAAAATTAATTTAACCGATAAACACACATGAATTATCTAATCCTATCGAATTTCAGCTAATTTGATAATTTGACATAAGTCACTAATTTATTAGAAAAGCATGCCGTATCGTTATAAGATTTATTATGAGCTAGCAAAGGGGTCTTGATGGACTTATATAGTTCAAGCTCCTGATAATTATTGTAACGCCCCCCTTCCGGACGTCACAGATGTCGTTACATTCATTCTTTAAAACATTAACTTAAGCAAACTATTGTAATTAATAACATACATTTGAAATCGTAGTTTGGAAAAGCATTCTCAGGATCTTTGCATACATTTTTTTTATATACAATTACAAAAATACAATTTATAAGAAATTATAATCTTTCTTAATTAAAACAATTTGCTTTTCCATAGACATTGTATAAATAGTTTGCTAATATTATTTAAAATTAAATGACCTTTAAAAAAAAATAAAATTCTTTGAACATGTCTCGGCCGGCAGGCCGAACTCAACCGGCAAGCCGAAGGTCACCCATTGACAGGTCGTCCGAGGCCTTGCAAAATGGGGTTTTCAAAATCCACAAGATCGGCAGGCCGATGGTTGGCAACTGGCAGGCCGATTGGAAAACTTCGACAGTCCGACCAGTATGGTCGACAGGCCAAATAAAAAAAAATTCTTTTTAAAATAAGTTTTAAAACTTCAAATGCGGAAGAAAATTAATAAAAATACATTAAACAAACATTCACAAAATTTATAAAATTATATATCCTTAAAATATAAACATACTCAAATCGAAAAATCATAAAATGTTTCTTTAAAATTCTCTTTCCTTAGCGTTCTTTCATTTGCAAATCATCCTCCTTAGCTCACACGCTTGTCAGTGTCCTCCGCCTATTCCATCACTTTCTTACCCTTATCTGCAACATGATGAAAAACTTAAATAAGCTTATGCTTAGTAAGTACATGGTAATTCT